>APFE031242521.1:50784-82198 GCA_000404065.3 Pinus taeda
TATAGCCATGGATGTATTAAGCACCGAGGATTAAATTCCTTGATAGAAAACCTCTTTTAGAGAGTAACATTTAAAAATGTTTACACTCAAGATATTTGATCGCTCTTGATGCTTGATATATCCATGGTTATAATGGATCTATATTCATTCTCTCTCTACACACAATTTCATTTTAAAATGTATAAATGTATTCAATAATTTGGAAATCTTTTATGCACTTCAATTTCAATTTCAACAAATATTCGTTGGATTTTAAGTAAAATCAACTAAAGGAATATCAAAGGCCAAAATGTAAAATAGTGAAACCACTTAAAATAGATGACAGTATTTACATTAAAATATTTTTTGTAATCAATATATTTTTAAATACATATAAAAGTTATTGAATTATTTTAATTTCAACAAATTCAATTACTTTATTATTTTGGGTATTGGAATATTTTGTTATGGTTAATAATTTTATTTTTCATGTTCTTTTTATATATGTACATATATGTAAAATTAATATTAAAATAAATTAACTAATTTGAATATTCAAATAGTTTATTCAAAAAATTTTATTGAAATATCACATATATATACTAAAATTGGTGAGGGATGGAGCTGCATCACCTGTCTGAAAAGGGTTAGGGTTATGCAGTCGAACAATGACACGACTGCACCCTACCCACGCCATACCTAACTTATCTGTCGTCTTCTGCTTCCACCGGTTACCTTCACCGCGACGGTTCTCGTAACCCGTCCAAGACATCCGTAATAGCGTTGTTATGCCATCCTCCTAGAGGCAGCTGGCAAAGAACTTCTCGGAACAAGCATGGAGCTAGACCTTGTAGATTATTCAGAGGACCCGTTGGATGATGTTAATATCTGGCAAACTCTTCGCTCCACCGGGGATGACCTCCTTCTCTTTTGCTGCGACCTAACGACTACCATTGCTAGTCTACCATCGATCTCGGGACCCTCCTGCTCCACCGTGACCTTCTCCGAGCCTCCTCTGATTTGGCCGGTTCTACCATCGCCGCTGCAGTCACCTTCCACTGCAAAATTTGCGTCTGCCTGCTTCCACCCTAATCCTATGGCTGCAAACACACAAAACCCCCATCCCTCCCATCCTGTCAGCTCTCGAAGCTACCCCACAGGACACCTTAATCCGACTCTGGGTAACCCTCAAGCCGCAGTATCTGAGGCTCCTCGATCTGGTAGCTACTTGCCTGTACCCCCGCTTTTAGAACCTATTCTTGCGGCCAACCAATTTAGTTCTAATAACCCTCCTACAAACCCTATTAAGCCAGAGGATCGATCGGACGCCCCTTAAGAAGTTGTTAGGCCTATCAAGAAGCGAAAGTGTTTCAAAGCCAAAGGCGAAGACCTCATTCTCAAGCTTTGGGAGGATATACAGTGGGGCAACACCATGGATACGACGGATTGTGTGCTGGTAGGAAGAATACGCGGCCGAAGCTACACAACGGCTAGGCTCAAGTTGTGGACCTCTAAGGTATGGGGGCAGCACCTGACCGACCTTCCCTTTGTTCAAACTTTTGTTAGGGGTTGGTTCGCTCTGCGCTTTGCCAGAGCTGAGCACACAAATTGGGTCCTATTTTCCTTCTGGCTTTTTGAACATGCTCTAGTCCTACTCCACCGATGAAACCCTCTATTTGATCCAAAAAAAGAGCAGATAGGAGTAGGGCCTATTTGGGTTTGGCTCCTTGGATTACCCCTCCAATTTTGGTCGAAGGACATATTTCAACGTAGCGGCAACACATAGGGAACCTATCTAGAGAATGATAAATCTTATCTGGCTACTGGCATTGATGGCGTATGCTAGGATTCTGATACATCTGGACACTGGGGGGGCCTTCAGGAGCATATCACACTGCAATGGAGAACCTTCTCCCGCCAGCAAATTCTAGATTATGAAGGAGTCCCGTTCCATTATAGACGATGCCACAAGGTGGGACACTTGTTCAAGGACTTCCCTTTGATTAAGAAGGCGAGTGAGGGAACAAAAGGGAAGGTAACTCCACAGAAAAGTTCACATGCACAGGGTAGCCCCCTAGTGGCTGAAGGAGCAACAAATTTGGCACATTCAGATGCAGAACAAGCACCTACAAAGGAGATCAGGAAGAAGCGGGGAAAAGCACCCTTCAACCCACCCTCTCCTCCATTGACCAGAGCAAGGGTAGCTGCTGAGGCTGCATTCTCCATGGGTATGTTGAAAGCAACTTCCTCCTCTACTTATTCTACTGCTTCATCACATTGCATAGATACAAATACTCTTCGGCCCCATGTATGCACCTATAACCCTCCCATATCTCTGGAGTGACCTTTTAAACCCTCCTCCCCCATCATCTCTTGTACCTCACCATCATTCCTCGAGGACCCTCAACCCATCCCCCATATCCGTGCTCCCGCCACCCCACCAAGCCCTCCATCCATCAGATACCTCCTCCGCTCTCGACTTCGATCACAAGCTCCTAATACCCTGGATATCAGCCTGATTACCTCTCCTCCTACTCTTAAGCAGCCTCGAGGCAGACCCTCCTCCTTATCAAAAGCTAAGCAACAAACTAGGAAAGAGATTGCTACTGGCAGACCAAAATCCATCGACTGGGTACTTAGAGCAGTGAATACCCTTGAGCATCCCCCTCCATGAAAATGTTATCCTTCAACTGTAGAGGGTTGGCTAGCCCTAACAAAAAATTATCCATGAGAACACTGTTTTTATCTGAACCCTTTGATATCCTTTTTCTGCAAGAAACCCTAGGACAGGGTAGTGTCATTACCCACCTTCTTGAATTATGGTTACCTGGATGGACCTTTCACGCTCTAGATGCATCAGGGCGTTCTGGGGGACTGGCTCTGGGAGTCAACAACCGTTCCATTAGAATCTGCAATATTTGGGGAAACTCAGGTCACTTAGGAGAAAACATATACTCCTCTGAACTCGATACTGAGATTAGGATTATCAACATCTATGGCCCCTGTCACAATAGGGAACAATACTGGAACAAGTTGTTAAATTCTCACATCCTTCAAAAAGACAAGCTGATTTTGCGGGGGACTTAAATTTCTCCATTGGCTTTGCGGAATCATGGGGGCACAATGCACAAAGAGATAACCTCTTAGATTTCTTTGAGAAAAGACTGGAGGAACATAACCTTATTGATATCCCCTCATCCAAAATTCTACCTACCTGGAGAAATAACAGAACAGGAGAGGATAGTCTCTCTAGAAGACTAGATCGATTCTTCATCAAGGAGCACCTATTAAACATGAGCCAAGGATTTAGACAATGAGTTGGCTCAGGGGGGTTATCAGATCATAGGCCGATCTAACTGGAAATAAGAGGGGGTATGCACAAACCAAAATCTCCTTTCAAATTCAACGCTCCATGACTAAGAGATGCAGAATATGTCTGACTAGCCACCGAATTCTGGAAGGCTCACCCCCCTGCGGTAGAAAGGACAATCTCAGAAGGTTTTGCAAAAAACCTAAGAGAACTAAAAAATCTCTCTAAGAAATGGGCACACAAAAAGAGAATCCAGGAAGAAATTATCATTAAAATGACTAAAGAGGCCAAAGAGGTTTATGAGAATGAACTTGGTGGGATCTTCTCCTCCCCCAAGCACAAAGATAATATAACCTCCCTTCTGGCTAAGAGGAGTCAGATTCTCAAAGATAGGGAGGAAAGTTAGAGACTGAGAAGCAGAGCCATTTGGCTTAAGGAAGGGGATGATAATACCAAGTTCTACTATAAATACATGAATGGGCGCAAAGCGATAAATTCTATTTGGCAGCTAGCAGATGAATAAGGAGAAACAATGAACACCTTCTCTGGATTAGCAACCATGGCCACAACTCACTTCAGAAACATTTACAAGGGCCCCCCAAATGCTACCCTTCCTGAAATCATGTGAACAACTCAGTTATTTCCAAGGCTTGTTGATGGGGAGGATGCCTTGGAACTGACAAAGGAAGTCACCCTCGAAGAATTGGCAGCCACCCTAAAATGGTTTAAGAGAGACAAAAGCCCACGCCCAGATGGATGGAATGTGGAATTCTACTTGGCCTTCTTTGATATTATAGGAGGGGACCTCCTACAAGTTATTGAAGAATGCAGCTTTGGTGGAAGAATGTATGAGGCCTTCGCCACAACCTTCATCGCCCTCATACCTAAATCAGACAACCCTATCTCTTTCAATGACTTCCAGTCATTTCCCTTGTGTAACTGTATCTACAAGATCATAGCTAATCGCCTCCGGACAATCCTGTCTAAACACATCTCTGCTGAACAATTTTACTTCATTTAGAATAAACAGATCCATGAAGCGGTCGGAACCACTCAAGAAATCTTGCATTCTATACAGACCCAAAGGCTCAAAGATATGGTCCTAAAAGTAGATATTTCGAAAGCCTTTGACAGACTAAATTGGCTATACATTAGAATGATCCTAACACACTTAGGATTTCCATATGATTTCATAAGATGGATTATGTGTCGCATTACTAATTTACCATTCAGTGTTCTTATAAATGGAGCGACCTCTCCATTCTTCCACTTCGAAAGAGGAGTCAGGCAGGGATGCCCACTGTCCCCACTACTTTTCTTACTCATCATGGAAGGTCTCAGCCGTATCTTAAAAGAGGAACACCGAGGGGGTAGGCTAAGTGAGATCTAGATCATAGAAGGATGCACATTTACGCACTTGCTCTTTGTAGATGATGTGTCGCTCTTCCTTAATGGGAGTATTGGTGACTTGACTTCTCTTCTTAACTCTTTCTCTACCTCCCTAGCAACCACTGGAATGATAGTGAATGATGCAAAGTCCACTATAACGGCTATAGGGTGCTCCCCGTATGAGATTCAGTATTCTCTGTGAAGATTTCCATATACCCTACAGCACCTGGAGGAGGGACTCAAATATTTGGGTTATAGATTAAAGCCCTTTGGATATAAGAACGCCGATTGGATCTGGCTTATCATCAAAATGGAAAAATGGCTTAACATTTGGTACCACAAATATTTATCAAGAGTAGGAAGGTTGATCCTCATCAAAGTAGTTCTGGAAGCAACCCCAGTATATTAGATGTCTTTAGCATGCATATCTAGGGGAATCCTTGCTATAATCAAAAACCTATGTTGCAGATTCTTATGGAAGGGGAAGCAGCCGGGAATGATTTTTGCTTGGACCAATTGGGAATCCCTGGCTCTCCCAAAGAAATGGGGAGGATGGGGAATCAAAAGCCTTGGCACTTTCTCCATAGCCCTGGTGGCCAAACTAGGGTGGCAGCTAATCACAACACATAGTTTGTGGACTAAGGTGGCTATCTCTAAATACATAGCTCCTCTTAACCTCATGGATTAGCTACGACAACCTCAGTGGATACAAGCTGGAAAATAAAACATATGGAAAGCAATTATACAAGCAATGCCCCTTATTAGGGAAGGTCTCACATGGAGAATACAGTCGGGAGCGGTCACTAGAATAGGGATTGATCCTTGGATTGGATATGGAAACACACACAGGCTCCCTAAGGAGCTTAGAACACACCTCACTATTAGAGGGATCACACATCTTATCCATATAGCAGACAATGAACGCTCTACATTTTTGCAACAAGCCTGGAAATCTAGGAGGGTATTGTAGATCCCTCAACCATGGCAACAACATTGGAAAGAATACACGGAGGCCCTCACTGAATCTCACATCAGGATACAGGAAGGGGAGGATGAGTTAATCTGGGCACAAGCTAAGCATGGGAAATATTCACCAAAAGCGGATTATATAGCCCTAATGGACCCAAAGAAACCTCCACTGTGCGTACCTTGGTGGAGTAGTATATGGAAACTTAAAGCACCACCCAAAACGAGACTCCTCATGTGGACCACACTAAGACACAAAATTCCCATAAGAGAAAATCTTAGCAAAAGATCCTTTCATGGTGCCTTCTGGTGTGGCCTATGCAAAGCCGACAACAAAACTACGGACCATGTTTTCCTTATGTGCCCATTCATAAAAGAGCTATGGGCTACTATTCACTCTCATATACCCTCACTCCCAGCATGGCGGGGCATGATAGTTCGAGAAGCCTAGGAAGCTTGGTGGTCTACCGTACCCTCAGTGAAAGCCAGGAATCTTCCCATTCTCACTTGCTGGGCCATTTGGATTGCTCGTAATAGATATATCTTTCAGAACTCCATCCCATACTAGCCGACCATCACTGCCAGGATTCTAGCTGACTACCATCTCATCCCAAAGGAGGAACCCAGCTCCACTCCCAGGCATATCATACTAGAAGGCATAAACCAAGCACACCCCTGGGCATTTTTTAATGGTTGAGTGCAAGACAAGAAGAGGATGTTGGGGGCGGGCGCTATACTACATCTATCAACATCACATTCTTACAAAATCCAAATGGGATTGGGAAGAGGGACTAACAATTTTGCTGAGCTTATCACAGCAAAATACACCATACAATTTGCACTGGAAAAACAGTGCAAAAACTTACAACTTTTTGCGAACTCAAAAACAATATGCAATTGGATAAATAAAAATGCAAATTGTAATGCATTTTCTTTGAGACATGTCATGGAAGAAGTCCATAGACTTATAAATTTATTTGACACATTTAATTTTCATCATATATACAGGGAGCGGAACACAGTTTGCGATTTTCTATCCAAGGAAGCAGCGCATAGGCCTATAGGAACGTGGAGCATACTAGAGCAGAAGGATGGAACTTTCCATCAGTACTATCATCGACCTTTTATAGACATATCAGATTAACTAGCTCTGAAGGAGATTGACATATATTTTGTTTTGTTTATATAATTTTATATATATGCACAATGAAATAGACTTATATATGATAGTTATTTTTTGATACTCTCTGTGTAGAGTAAGTACATATTTTATATTGCAATCTCAATAACAGAGTAGTGTCTCCCTGCGTGGAGTACACCTCAAATTTTGATTGCTCAAATTGGATGGGCATTTTAGCCCAAAGTACAGTATATGCCTTTGCATCTACAAAATGTAATTTTCTTTGTTAATGAAAATTACAACTTTTTCCAAAGGAAAAAAAATATACTAAAATTGATATTAAAATAGTTTATTCAAGTTTCATATTTGTAAGAGGTATAAGAATTATACATATTCCTCACATTTAAAAGGGAAAATATAAGATTTTATTTTTTTAACTTTTAATTACTTTATTTCCTATAAAAATTTATGTAAAACTATTTTTCTTAACATGAACATCAAAATATTTTATCTATGGCTAAGAGTGAGAATGGAATATTTGTACCACATTTGCTAAGTGAAATTAGGATTATTGATGTTTTATAATGATTTTCATTAAAACTAACCAATTATGTATATTCTTTTTGTTTTTAATTATATTTGACATTGTTTTTTATTTAGAGAATATTTTACCTTTATTATTAAAAGGCACATATGTCAACTCTATGTTGATCACTTACTATACATCATCCTCATCTCGGTGTTATAACTTGTCATTGTTTAAATTTCCTTTTTTAATGCATAAATGGATAGCGAAACTATTTGAAATGTTTTTAACCATGAGAATGTGTGCCTTTTATTTGTTTTATATAATATATACATAGTTCACACACACATATATTCTTTTTGTAAGTAAAATTTCATTATATTATTAAGAATTTACATAGATTACAAATATATCGATACCGACTTTTTAGTGGACAATGTCTAAATTGAGCATATGAAAAAAAAAATGCATATCTAATCTAGGACTAACATTGTGCATGTCTTGGGGGTGACCATCTGCCCATAGATGGGAAACTAGATTACTTTCATAAATGTCATGAAACTAGTTTATAAATGCAGAAAACACAACTAATATGCAAATGAGTAACAAAGACTGAAAATGATTTTCTTGATTCCTGGTAGTAGTGAAAGCCATGCCAAGGGTTAATTGAAGGGATAGTCATGACCTTCCTTCAACCATGGTGGTATTTCTCACTCGATAAGTATCATGTCGAAGCTAGTGTCTACATCCTATTGCGGTTTCTCTTTTGTCTACTTGGCTTTCATTATTTTCCTACCACCAGTGGCCTATTCCTTCACATTGTTTCTCAATGGCCCTTCTTTTGAAAAGGTATTCTCCATCTCAAAAACTAGACCTAACTTCTCAGGATTGGGTCATTTTTCACCCTGAGAAATCAAGTTTGAGAACTCAAAGAAGAAGAGTTTGAGCCATCTGAGGAGTTAGAGGGTGTTAGAGGTAGGGGTGGTGGAGGCAATTGAATTCCTAGAGCACTAGCTAGAACACGCAAAGTCACTCTATTCTGGATGAGATGAAAGTCTAGATCAATGATTTGGACTTCCAACACACACATAGTCTCTTCCTAGTCTCACATGTGTCATTCGAGTAGGTTACTCAATGCCCATTGACAAACCCTAGTATTTATTATCTCCTTGACTTCCAGTGCCACAATCAATCTTCTAATCTGTTACATAAGATCCTCATAAAACCATTTTACTCCTACAGTATGCCATGGAAGAGGAGGTTTACAACCTCTGCCCCTCCCTCCTCTCCTAGGGCAATTGTGCTCATGGACCATGGTTGTTAGCTTGTGTTGTCATGAGTTTCCCCTTCCAACACTGACATCATCCTCTTCATTCTCAACAATATTAAAGGAATATTGAACAAGAAACTACTTATAGATATAATATTTAACATCTCGATTCAACATTAAATGCCAATAGACTTTTATCGAAACCAAACATCTCATGCAGTGAATGAGACCTATGGTGATGGTAGGAAGGGTTTGTTGCCATTATTCAACCATTAATGCACTCGATCTAACTATCATGAATGCCTTAAATACCTTTGGTAACCCCTTCTACACTCAAATCTAGGGCTATGAGATCTCTATTTTCCACGTATAAGGACTGCGAGGCCCATGCCACAATTTGAGGGAAATTAAGGTTTAGGTCATCACATGGAGCTTACTCCTCTATCCCTTTATTCCCTAGAAGTTCCACTAAATAAATTTCCTTTCACATGACATGTGAGAAAAGTATTGCCTCTTGATGAGAAATAATTTGAGCTAGTTATTGCATGCTTTGATCCAAATGCCATCTAAAGGAGCACTTCATGGGAAAAGATATAGAATGGATCTTCTTCATTGCTTGAAAAATTATCTGAGAGCCACCTTCACTAATGATTGGGTGGAAAACTCTATTTTGGGCTATAATAATTCCTTGGATTAGGGCTTCCAGCTAATATGCATTATTTCTTTCGTGCCCTGTGTAGCCTCTGTATACACTAATGATATCACCCCTACATTTTCTTATGGTGCCTCCTATTCTAAATTCCCCTAGGTTTCCTTTTGAGGCTCCATCATTGTTTAGTTTGTAATGATGTGTTGGAGGATGTTCCCAAACAACAGATCTTGCATATTTTGACCTTGGGTGCAAAATTCTTGCTGGGAGAGGAGGTTGATTAAATTTCCACCATGTGAGTATTGCTTTTCCATGAGGAGGGCCCTAGAAATCCTTTTCTTACTAGCTGGCTAAAAACAAAGTTTCTTGAGTATGCTTATGGAGGAGAATCCAAATACCTTCCATGTTTCTTTGTGTCTTTAAAGATGCATTGATTTAATTCCTTCAAGATTTCCCAAACCAAAAGGCTTGGAGCCAATCCCTAAAGTTTGTTCAAAGCATCTCTTTGGAAGAGGCTTTTCCCCATGTCTTGAGAGCTTGAACAATATCCCCACAACCTTGATCATTTTTTTTAATCCTATTACAAGTTTGTCCCATAGGCCATTCACTTGTGTCAAGCAAGTGGTCCATGGTTTCCTACTAATTTTCGAACATATATTAGCATGTTAGTCCTTCAAATCCTCTTTCATCCCATTTCTCCCATGTGAGGATTCTACACTTTGATTGAAACCATATGAAAGTGGATACTTTTGGCCATAATCTAGCGGAGCATAACACTTACCAATAAGGATTGATATTTCCTCATGATGTCATCCAAGATAAGTGTTAGGTCTCCTTGATAGTGAAAGCGCCCACATTTTTGTAACTCCATCATAGAAAGTTTGAACCTTGTTTGTTTTTGACAAGTCTAAGCTTAATCTCATTCCATAGATTCTAAGAGTCTTCCACATTTCCATCTTCATACCATAGATCTGGGCCCTACCATTTTTAGATGGTTGTCTTGTCATCCTCTAGCTATTAATGGTAAACTTGAGTTTGAACTACTCTCTAAGCATTTTCTTGACTTAAGGGGAACTTACATCTACTAACTAAGCTATGAATTTTCTTCAATGAGTCCTCGAATCTTGTCAATTTTTGATCTTAGATTTCCCAAAACCAATGTGTTTGGACTATGGATTCCAAATTAAAGAGCCTTTATGAGTTGATGATTATAGTATGGAGTTTTTATTTTCCAAATCTTTTGCATATTTCATGTTTTATGTTTTTTCCCAATGCTTTGAGGTGTATTTAACCCATATCTACCATATTTAAGCACCTAAAACCCTTTTGATGATTTTAGGGTCTTGTTGAGGTCTCAAAAATCACTGCAAAAACATGGGGGAAAACCACCCAGTCGAGGACTTGAATACCGTCCCTTTTCCATTCGAATTAGTGGCTCTGACTGGATATAATGGGACCATTTTTCCAATCAAAATATGATAGGATGGATAGGGTGTTTGATTGTTAAAACTAAGTGATAGATGGGTTGGTTTTCAATTAGAACACACACACACACACACACACACACACACACACACACATATGTGTGTGTGTGTGTGTGTGTGTGTGTAACCTATCTATAGATATTACCTGGGAATTTTTACTTATATTTGTGTGATCTAAAATGATGATCCTTAGTACTTGATAATAAAGATTAACTAGATATTAATAGAAATGAAAAACCTTTGAAATAATTATTTTGATTAAGTAGCTAATCAAAATAATTTATAAAACATTTATTGCATCAAATATCATTTGGTCAATTTCTCATCAATGTATTAAAAAAAATAACAATCCTAGTATGTTCAAAAGTGAATGGATATAAAACTATATGTAAAAAGATACATGTGATAAATATTATAATGAAAATGGTTGCTAATTCATGAACAAATAAATACACAAAGGTAAAAGTACCTGATGCATATCACTCTACTCATAAAATAAGTAGGTCTAGTCCAGTCTGTCTTATTAAGATGGTTTGGAAAAGTACAAAAGTGCAAGCTTTTCTAAGCTTTCTCCAATAAAAGTTCTGGACTCCAATCCAAGGATTCTAACAAGAGAAACTTTAAAGTACAAAAGGGCAAGATAATATTTACAGTTGAATATTTCCTTTCCATCTATATATGTGCATCTATTTCTGCATATGCACATCTTTCGTATATTTGCATGTCTTCCATATATATGCATATTTGGAAGTTTCACATATAAAATGTATATGCATATATGGAAAATATGAACATATAAGGAAGTTGCACACATATACAAATGATATGCACATATACAAAATTTACACATGTATAGAATTTATGTACATATACAGAAGATATGTGCATATATGGAAGTTATGCATATACGGAGACTGCCATATATGCATATTATGAAAGTTGCGCACAACTTCTATTTATGTGCAACTTTTGTATATGTGCATATATGAAACTTGTGCATATACAAAATATATGCACATACACGGAAGTTGCAAATATACAGAATATATGTGCATATATAGAAATTGTGCATATACGGAAGATATGCACCTATACAGAAGTTGTGCATATACAAAATATCTATGCATGTTCTATATATGCATAACTTCTTTATATGTGCATATACCATTTATGATGTTGTTGATGTTGAATATGATGTTGTTTTTAGTAAAGGGAAAGCCTTTCTGAGACATGTAGCTACTGGGAAGATGAAACAAATTGGAGCTAGAGTGAAGATTATCTACAAACTTGAGGTGGAAGCTTGCGTTGCATTAAGTAGCAAGGTAGAAAATGTACAAAGTCCAAATGTTGGAGAACTTTGGCATGGGTGCATGGGACAATTACACCATAGGGCCTTAAAAATCATGCAATAGATTACAACCGGTCTCTCAAAATGTACCATTGACCAGCATGATGTATGCAAGGGATGCACATTGGGTAAATTTGTCAAATCCACCTTCTAGGGCCAAGATAGTAGAGCTGGAGCAGTCTCAGAGTGAATCCACTTTCATGTATGTTGACCATTTTCTATAGCCTCTACAACCAAACACATGTATTATGTAATTTTTGTTGATGACTTTTCGAGAAAATGTTGGATCTTCTTCATGGAGAAGAAGGATGAAGTTTTCTCAAAATTTGTTGAATTTAAAGCATTAGTTGAAAAGGAGATTGGACATAAATTGAAAGCCTTGGGAAGTGATAATAGAGGATAATGTGTGTATACAGAGGCTATATACATTAGAGGTGCATATATAAAAGATTATATGAAACCTATGTATATATAGAGGCTAAAGTTCTGCACAACTTCCGTATATGTGCATATCTTTTGTATATGTGCAACTTCTGTATATGCGTAACTTCTGTATATACACACATACGAAAGTTGTGTATATACAAAATCAGTGTCCAACTTCTATTATATGCATATACTATAACCTACCTATATGCAAAGCTTCCGTATATGCATATATGAGCAACCTCCATATATGCACAACTTCTGTATATGTGCAACTTCCTTATATGTGCATGTCTTTTGAATATGTGCAACTTCGGTATATACATATATATGGAAGTTGCGCACATACATAAGTTGTGTATATATGGAGGTTGAATTTTTGGACAAGTATGTGCATATATGGAATATATGTGCATATATAGAAGATATGTTCATATACAAAAGATATGTGTATATATGAAAATTGTGCATATATGAGAATTATGTTCATATACAAAAGTTGTGCATATACGAAAGTTGCACAAATTTTATATATGCCCATCTTCTTTCACTGCAAGAAAAAAGGCCATCGGTGAGGGTCATGCTTGTGACGTCACCAATGTCACATATGGTGATAGTCTTTAAAAGAGCATTGTTGTAAGTGTATATAGTGATAGTCCTTTACGGTTTGTCACCAAAGCCAATTTCAATGACACTTTTGGCAAGGGTTGTTAAAGGCCTGTCATTAGTTCTCTCTTTGGTGACACTTTTGGTGAGAGTCGTTAAAGGCCCGTCACTAATTCTCTCTTTGGTGACACTTCTAGTGACGATCTTTTATTGACCGTCACCAATGATGTTTTTAGTTACTTTTGGTGACGGTCAATAAATGTTCATCATCATTTATCATTCCAATGATTTTTTGATGATGCTTCATGCCTGTGACAAAAGATGCTGGATAACCCAACTTCCTTTTTATGACTGAGTGCAAGATTGAATCCTTCGACATATTCCTTGCTCAATTGTCATTAAGTGATGGGTTTTCTTAGAAGTGGTGCACACCTATAAACTTTACTAGAGTTGTTCTTGAGTCTTCAAAGGTGGTTAGCTTTTCAAAGCACACACGTACAAGAAGAGGATAAATAATATGCCCGGCTAATTTGAAGTTATCTACCTATGCATAGGGTGTTCCCATTCATAAACCTGACGAAACACTCTACTTCTTTCTAGTGAACAACTTTGGGACTTGCCATGAATCGTGAGACAATTCCAACCCCATAACTATAAATTCCTTATTTAAATCTATACCCAATAGATTAGAATTTGCACAAGGAGAACTCCATTCTTGTTTCGAAAGATCCTGCAATCGACTTGTACTATGCTATTTAATCTTTTCTTTATTTATTCGCATCCTTGATCTGTGACATAAAGATGCAACAGGCTACCTTGCATTTTCTATACTAACACTCCTAAAAAATGATAAAGTATGCCCAAATCTATCATTTCAAATGATCTATGTAGCTCACCTTTTGGTTTTTCAATTATTGAAGTTGTTACCTATATTGATGAGAACTTCTACAACCGATACCATAGTGACAATATATGTTATAGTCTTGTCCGTGTTTCTCTGAAGGTGTTTCTCTTTCAGTAGAGCATGAATACATTGTAGTTTCCATTTAGGGGAGAATTGTACCCAGTAGCAACCTTGGCCTTTGTGCAGATGGGTTGAATGCACATTAGACTCTATCTGTTGTTTTGAAGGTGTTTCTCCTTCAACAATACTTCATCTTAGTAGATACTTTCCATTTGCACCTTTAGTAGATGCATGCAGCCTTGGGATACATGTTGTAGATTATAGTTTTCCTATGAGGTTGTAGCAATGATGAAAGAAGTGCATAGATTTTAGGCATATTTAGTATGCTTTTATAGTTTGACTTAGATGCTCATTTTTCTTAATTTAGGTGTTTTCCTTAGTTCTGTTTTATCACAGATTTATCTTTAAGAAAAGTGCACACTAGAGAAGGGTTCTATATTTTGAGCAGGGGACACACATCTAGGTAGGAGGTACTCTATTCTAGGAAACTTTTGCCATGCAGGTTAGGTGCTTTATCTGATAATCCCAAGAGGCGTTATTTTAGCAAGAAGAAATTCGTTTATTTTGAGTTCTTCATTAGTGCATTGATAGTATATTGTTTATTCCATGCAATAACTTAATATTTTATACAACCATATTTAGTATGCTTTTATAGTTTGACTTAGATGCTCACTTTTCTTAATTTAGGTGTTTTGCTTAGTTCTGTTTTATGCATAGGTTTATCTTTAAGAAAAGTTCACAGTAGAGAAGGGTTCTATATTTTGAGCAGGGGACACACTTCTAGGTAGGAGCTACTCTATTCTAGGAAGCTTTTGCTAGCCTAAAATAACTTGAATAACACTAATAATTAGTTCACTAAATATCAAAACGTGAACAGTGAAATACTTGAGAAACCAGGTTGTTTAAACTGCTTTCTAACAAATCCCAGGAGATGGAAATCATACACTTACCATTTGGATCAGAAGATGTTCAACCCAGAAAAAGCAAAACCATGCGACCTCCAGCAACCACCTCCTTTGCCTGAGCTTTCAAAAATGCGCTGAAATCCTTCTAAAATGGACGAAAACAAGCTTCTCCAACAGCCTGAGATCCTTCACTAGAGATGTTGTTTTGCCTTTATTCCAGGTCACTGAATTCTTTTCTAAGACCTCGGAAGGAACCTAATCAGCATAAAGTAAACTAAACCTTATCGCACAACTTCCAAATTACGCTATGTGCAATATAAATATATAACAAACCCATTTAAATCGAGATATCGGTGTAAATCGGTCTGGCCTTGCGTCATGAACGATTTTTAAAGTAACATTTTCAATAATATATACTCCATATTCAACGGCTAATTTATAACATTTTTTTATTTAAATTTTAAGCTTATGTGGTAATTTTTTTGAGTAGCATGATCCTTACTGTTTTCCTTGCAACTAAAAACAAATATCTAAAAAAAAATCAGTTAAACTTTGACCAACATCTCCAAATATAAGTCTTTCATCATAAAATTTGATCCCTTCCAAAATTAATGTGAATTTATGATCCTTTCCAAAATTAATGTGGAATGTGAAGACATAATTGATAAAGACAGTGAAGAGAATAGGAAAAATGAACAAAATTGAGGCTATTGTATTGAAATACCCTGTCGTAGAATGACCCTGGTACACCTGTTGCGAAATATGATCTACCTACTGCATCCTTTTGTTCAGTGAATTCGGAAGGAGGCACTGCATTTTGGAGCGTCGGCACATATGATGTGCGTGTAGCATCATCTCCTCAACCATCAACATCAACGGAGGACGCGAAATAAATTTTAAATTTCAAATTTGCCGGTATGCGTTCTATCAACGGAGGGCACTGAGTAAATTTTAAATTTTAAATTTGCCGGTTTGAAATCCAATTTTGAAATGCTATATAGAGAGGTGACATTGAATGTATGTACGTCACATTGAATGATGGAATGGCCGTAGCCGAGCCGTGAATACTACCGGAGACGCCATGGTCATGCACAGACATCTATGTTAATCTTGCCATGCACTAAGCCAATGATTGGCTTAGTGACTTGTTTTTAAGAATTGCTGGTATCGAGTACCTACCGCATACGGACAGTGAAAAGACAGAAGGCCACATGAGGTTTTTGATTGCGAGTTTTCCAATTTTTGTAGTGGATGGGTTTCTATGTTTACATAAACTCCCTCCAACAGAGATAGAGAGGGCTTGGCTGGCTACCCACGTCGATAGTTACACATAACATGCAATAAGTTTGGCGCTAATAATTAGTTTTAAAGGTGCAAAAGTATACTGAAGGAATAGAAGATTTGGGAAGATTTTGTGAGGAACAAAGCCCATTATTGAATGCGTGGGTATAAGATCTACCAATTTCTCAAATAAGGTTAGAAAAAAAATGCTAGTGAAAGAGCTTGATCAAGGTCTTGAATCCAAAACAAAGCTTCTAAGTTTATGTTGAGTAACTGAAGTTGGTTCAAAAAAGAGGAAGGTTTGAAGTGTAAGGGGATAATGTTTTCATGGGCTAGCGAGTGAAAGAGTTGGGTAAGATCAAAAACTATTATCCATCAGGTCAGAAGAAAATTTTAATCCCAATAGATGATTTCAAAATCTATTATTTGAAAAAAAATGCATTCATGATAGAAGTAACCTTGCAACCTTGCTAATTACACTAGCATCTAAGGAGTAGCAAAATATACCATGAAAAGGTGATGTGGTCTACAATTAATAGCAAAACAAACAATTTAATTTTAATCTTGAAGATGAATTCTCCCATTTCTAAATGCAACAAGAAAAATGGCATACATTATCATTTTCATTTATTATCCAGCCACATATCAAAAAAGAAAAAAGAAAAAAAAATGTATTAATAGTCTAAGTAAATATCAAAACCATTACTTGGTTAACATGGTTGAAACTAATTGTAAGTCACCATCATACGAAATAATTAGATATGTATGTCAATTACAATGAAATATATAAATATCAAACCCATTACTTGGTTGACATGGTTGAACCTAATTGCATGTCACCATTATATACATGCCAAGTAATTAAACATGTATACCAATTACAATGAAAAATACATTTAGATTGTACGATTCATATTAACCTTTTTTCCTAAAATACAATCAGTACAAGGAAACCCAAACAATGAAAAAAAAAAACAATTTACCCTACCCAAAAAAAATTAATTAACTCTTTTAAACATTTATTATGATAAATACAATATTCAATAATTAACTATATTCAATTTAAATATTTGTTGAAATTGTTATTTTTAATGGCATATTTAATCTCATATATATGTTAAACTTATCTACTTTAATCATTAAATATAAGAAATTATTTATAAAATAATTAAAATTAAATATAATGTGTCATTTTCCACTAATTTACGTTGTTGTTTTTGTTTGTTTGAAAATACTTCCCCTTTTCCACTAATTTACGTTGTTGTTTTTGTTTGTTTGAAAATACTTCCCCATGGCAACACCGAATCAACAACAGATAAGGTCAGGTGTGCAAAGATATTAAGACAACTTGGTAGTATAGCCGATTGTTTGTTAGAAGAAAGATTTGTTAAAACATTTGAAGTTCGTAGAAAAATCGTTGTTTAGTGTGAACTTAGGATTTACCCTCTTTTTTTTTTTTTTTAATAAAAGGTAGATTTATAAGATGGAATTTAGAAATGAATTCATAGAAGCAGATAAGAGTGTGCAGATTGTTCTAGGACCGAATGGTATGCTCGTGGTAAAGAAGAGAAGCAAAATGATTTAAAATTTTTGGGAAAAACTACGGAGAATTATCAGACTTCCATAAACATTGAAAATTACAATAAAAAATGCTGCCAACAACACAAATAACACCGTATCGTTCAATAAAATTTACAAATGACCCTGTAAAACAACAGAAACCCTAAATCTGTATCACCAATGTAAATCCGCTAGCAGGTGCGCTGCTCAAAATTGAAGAATTGGTATTCTTTGTTACTAATAGCTACGGGCTCATAGACACGGGAGACTGGCCAGTACCTGCGCTTGGAAAAGTGTGTAGAACAAGTTTCCTGTGGAGGAGATGGCTAAACTCAACGGAGACAGGGCGTCAGTGTACTTGATCACTAGGCGGAATAAGACGTAAAAATATAGGTACCATAACAGAGATGGATCATGCAGAGCCACGTGGTTAACAGAGATTTGTTAGAATGACGAAAATGGCGAGATATGATTGGTGGAATGAATAGTGTTGGCTTATCCCAATCCAACCAAGAAAACACCTTAGTTGTAAAACTGGCTACTGCAGGGCTTACTGGAAAGAAAAATTACATGGCATTTTTATCTCGATTGCTGATTTTCCAAATATTCAATAATCAGACGAACACTGGCTCGGTGAAATTGCCGAATATTCAGAGAATCCAGAATCGAGATAAGCTCAAGGGTTTGTGATAAATGATTTAACGCAGATGTCTATCTTATAGGAAAATAGAAGAGTTAAGAATTACTTCTTGAGATTACAGGAAGATGATGGTGTGTGTCCACTTTTATTTGCCACGCATGCATATTTGTAATCAGTTAAGTTTTTCAACAAAAATGAAAATCTTAGAGGCAAGATATTTAAATAATATATAGATTTAGAAAAATTTATATTTTTAATTATTTGAAATAAAAATTATATTTAAAAATTAAATATTTATATATATATATATATTTTTTTAGTTAGGTTCCATTTTTTAAACTTGAAAAAGGTTAATTTGAATGAATTTATATTAGATAGGCATTTAACTTGATTATGTAATTTATATTAAATTATTAAATTTAAATATTAAAATAAATAAATTATTTTTTTGTTAAATATGTATGAGTTAGTGGCGATGATAAAAATAGGATTTAATGTCTTATGGGTTAATTTAGAATTTATTTTTAAGTGTGGATTTTTTTCATTTTGAAAAGGGTTGCATCTGAAGTGATTTCATCTCTCTTTTTGGTAAAATCTAAAGTTAAAAAGATCTAAAATGGTTTAATTATTAATTGTAATTTACAATTATTATTTTATATATTTTTTTTATTTTTATATATTAAATTTATTTTTATTTTTGTAAGTGTTTCAAAACATTAAACAAGACAATACACATCTTCTACTGAACTCAGATAACACATAGTACAATTTATTTAATATATATTATTTACCATTTTTTAAAATTACTAATAAAAAAAACATACATACATATATGTAACAAATTAAAATTAATACGAGACTCAATGACTTTAAGAATTTGTAAAAAACAAGATTGTTTACAAGTTGTTTAATTAATTACCTCGTCATAGAGAGTCATTTCCTAAGACTTTATTCTAAGTTTCATACACATTAAGGTTGAACTGGCAGTAGATATGATTTACAACTTTAGTTTTATACTTTCATTAAAGGGGTTAGAACCCTAGACCTTTCATTAAGGTGTTTTGATTGTTAATGTTCTTATCCCTAGTCTTACGTCAGGGAGTTATTGCTCATTACTACTAAACCAATGTTGGATGGTTCTCGGACCCATCCATTGTACCCACCCTCTAGATGTCTACAACTAGAAAGACCACACGATATTGCATTCACGGTTGATCTCTGGGCACGAAAATATGACCATCCTCATTATTTCGAGTATAATTAGGGTAACAAATTCTTGGTTTGCCCGTGCCGTCGTCACCTGTAATTTGCTCCTTTGCTCGTTTGGAGGAGAAGACCTGCAACACCAATGTTGTCCTGATGCTTATGGCAGTGAAGATACTTGTGCATACCAACATTTGATACATGTAACTAGACCTGAGAAACTCGACAACGTTTTCTTTCTTTATAGTTTGATACCTCCTCGGGCCTGAGGGTAATAAGGTATGTCAACTTTTGCTTTCTGGTTCCTCTGCACACTGATGCACCCTTTAACTATGTTTCCACCTTTCAGGAAAAACACCCTCTAAGCAGTAGCGTTCGGGGTTTCGAGGCCATGAAAATCACAACTGTTCTGCAGCGGTTGGGAGCACTTCACCAAGGGAACCGAAACACCGAATGGGGAGCATTCTATCGAGCTCGACCGAGGTAAGAACTATATCAGGTTCCTGTCTATTCATTTTGTGGTCTTGCTATGGTGGCCCTACTCTTATGATTTCCCCGATTCCCTTCTGACGCAGATAAGAGAATGGCTCCCAGTAAGAGTTTGAGGGCGACCTACACTTGCCATCTGTAGGTGCCTAGGTTCCCTCCCTCGTTCAGGTTAGCACACTTCAATGTAGTGTATGGCTCGTCCTTTGTTTCTGTTGTTGTTGAATGTAAGGAAAAAATTCGAAGCTCATCCACCTGAGATTTCTTTTCTAGGCATTGTAGTAGAATTTGGGTGGTTAATTTGTTTTGTTTATTCCATGTGACCCACAACGTTCATATTTTGTATTGGGGTTTCAATCCCTTGGCCGGGGTATACCTCGACAAATATATTGTTAATTCTTAATGTGTCTTCTTTTGAGACTAAGCAAAAGCAACATGTTACTATTTTGGTTGGAGAAAATGAAATTATGATTTTCATAGTGTCTTTTTGTTTCTTGATGTAATGGCTTAGAGATTATTTCTTCTTGCTTAAGTATGAGTTTTGTCTACAATTTGTTGTAAAGAAAGGAGGTTTAACTCGTTGGAAATACCGTGCCTTAAGTTTAATTTCTAGGTCTTCGTGAATTTTGTTTCCCTAATAGCACCATCTACCACGAATAAATTCTTGGTATTATTTATGGAAATACCACATTATCTAGTTAAGATAATTAATTCTCCCCAGGTAAGATAGGATCTGTATTTTCCCAAACCGGGTTACCCATGGGTATAATAGTTTGCGTATCCTTAAACAATGCGATCAAGGACTGCTTTACCGACACTCATGTCAGTTTCCTAGAGCTAACCTTTCCTGGTATGTGAAGGTTATAACTTCTTTCTCTGTATCCTGTTACCAGCAATAACTATACGTTTCTACTGCCTAGGTATGGCTTACTAATAGACACATTCAATGATAGTTATATGTATATTTATTTTTATAGCGATGACACCTAGCTGACTGTGTCTTTACTCTCTCTTTATAATTGTACTTATTATTATAATTTATTTAGTGGAATTGATTATTTTAACGAAAACAATTTCACCCCTTTCCAATACATATGTACTACTCAGGTTAGCCTATACTATCCAAGAAACGGTATACATAACTTAACAATACTAGTAATATTTGTAAGAACTGAGTTCAATAACCATTCCGCATTCTACGAATCAAAGAATACTACTTAGATTTGCTTGTATGGTCTAAAACCAGAATACATAACTCAAAATATACTATTACTATTTATGGGTGGACTCACAGTTAGCAAGGAAAGTGAATTATGGATGAGACTGCATCTCCCTTCCAATGGAAGTGGAAATTAGGTCCAGATTCCCTCCCCTAGCTCTTACAACCTTCATAGGTTAGTTCTCAAACCTCTGGACACCCTTGGTCCAACCTAGAACCTCATGATTTTCCATCTAATAAGGAGGTTTCCACTAGACCTAGACCAGCTCAAGATAACACTCCCCACAAAACGTCCTAGATAGACTTTCAATCTCCTCTCACTCTCCAAGGGGACACTCCTCCCTTCTAGTTTCTAACTCCTTCCTTGTCCCTTCTGAAATATTTGATCTTAAGGGTTATGAGAAGAGATAAATGCCCCAACTCTCTCGAAGTTGAAATTTTTTATTGGGTCTTTCCATCAAAATTACACATTCCTCAACATCTTTTAATTAAAGTTAACAAAACTATATATATATATATATAGTTGTTTAGTTGTAAAATTTACCTCACACAACTATGATATCTATTTACTTAATTTATATAGGTAAAATACTTCATAATTTTCACTTGGATAAAATTAACTTCACTCAAAAGAATCTTAACTATGATACTCATTATATCATATATACTTATTGTTTTTTATCACACAAAAATATTTTTAACTATTAATATAAATTTACTTATTATAATATGAAATGCTAATTTACACCTTATACTCTACTCTTTCTGTTTTCTTGAATTTTTCCCACCCTTAATTTTATTTTCTAATTGATAATATTATTGTTTATATATGTTTTTTGTTAAAGAGTTTAATTGAGCCTACATATTCAATATTATTTGTCATGACATATGTTTTTATTTTTATTTTTTTACTGTAACGTTATGTGACAAATATCTCCTTCATATATTGGGTTATAGAGCACCTCTTGAGGCAATCACACTCATCTTGGGGCCCACGAACCCTTAACAATGTGATTTTTTTTAAATATTTCTATCACAAGTTTGAAAACTTGGATGGCTTATAAAATAAAACCCTAAAAATGCAATAATCCTCATGAAATTTCACCTAAATCCATTGATTAAATCAAACACAGAATAAATTTAATTATTATTATTTATATAAAAAATATATAGTGGTATAAATATTTTAACACCTACAATTATTGTTAACAAATCCAATAAAAAACTATACATGGCCATGGCCATCCAAGACCTTCAAGGATAAGCTTCTCTTTGTGAAAGCCCACACATGACAAGTAAAATATATGTTCTGATCATCATAATAATATAAATGACGATGATGGTGGAAGATACAAAGACCTTGAAATAATATGTTCTGATCATGTGGATATATATTAGTTTAATGTAGTATATCTTATATCAAAACATGGAACATTCATTGGGTGTAGCAACGCTAGCAAATGAAAATTGGAAATGGCAAGGATACATCCACCATCCACAACATATCTACAAATAAAATATCTTTTAATTATAACCAAGCTTTAGAACATGTCACTATTTTATATAAACAAATATTTTGCATCATGGCATGCGAAATGATTGTAGACAATACCGTGTACGATGATTTTTCTTACCTACTAAGTGTAATTGTAATAACTCCTATATATCTTTCTTGTTCACCTTAATGAAGTCGAAAAAAAAATATACTATAACATTTTTTATGAGTTTCTGGGTATTTTTCTATGTAGAAGAAGGTGGACTTTGACTGGACTTCTATGATAAGGCATGCTGCAAAGTGGTCGAATTGCACTAAACTTCCATGAAAAGGCATGCCCAAAAGTTTATATTGCAATAGAAACCATAGTTGAATAGTGTTGGATCCCTTAAGTCAACTAACCTACCACAAATTTCATTTCTAGACAAAAAATTTGCTTTGATAGATCATGATTCCTTGGAATATTGTGGCCTCATAACTTAACCCATCAGTTGTTAAAAATAAAGAAAAATAAAAGAAAAGAAAGGAAGATAGGAATAAGATGTAAATACTAGAAGTTACTTCCCAACATTATTTGTGTAGGAATAGCATTATAAATGTGTAAACATCTCAATTTATTAGTTGGTTCCAAATCAAGGCTATAGGAATTGATTTTCCTATTAGCCACTATTAATTTAGCATTAACCAATGAAATTTATAATTTTTTATGCAATTTTTTCTAGAGCATAATTTCTAATTTGAGTGGTCAGGAAATACCGCCCTTCAAAGCTTGGTTTAGATGAGTTGTTAATTTTACATTCAATACATTTACATATAATAAAAAATAACCTCTTTCTCTTCCTCTTCGTCTTTGGTGTTCCTTTCCCCTGCTTCTAGGATATGCTAGTATTTTAATGCGTGGTTTATACATGATATCTTTCACCTTTTGGCTTGGTGGCCAACATCTGTAAACTGCATTCTTATTTATGGTCTCTTAGTTAATGTTTCATAATTGCACTCTTATATTCTTGGCTATCAGTTAACATTGTATACTAGTGTTTTAAATTCGAGTAAAATGTTGCAGGTTGTCAATGAAATTATGATCTTGATAAAAGTTTATGTAAATCATATGTGGAAACTCCAAACAATAAATTTTGTTTCACTCCCTTATACTGAGAAGTGATAGGATATTCCTACTCATCCAAGACGTATACCATGAAAAAATCTATTTGTGCCAGTTATTAAAAGGGAGACCCATGGACCATGACACACTCCCAAAAGCATATAAGGAATATGAGATGACAAAGTAATCAATACTATTTTTTCTCTATATACTATGAATATTTTTCTCTATCATTAAGAGATTCTTTAAGGTTATTTATCATCATCTTCTTATATACAGCTCTGGAATAATTTCCATAATGATAGCTTGGCCATGAATTTAAAATATTGATCACTACTTGAATTAATCAAATAATGTTACATATAAATACATGTAGTGTTGTCTCAAGATAGGTAGACTATCATGGACACACGATCACTTGGTTAAGAGAATATCTCAACCACACATCAATATAGGAAACATCTAGATCTAAACAACCCCTAAGGAATAGGAAAAAACTCCTTTACATATAAAGAATCACAACTAAGACAAGTAGGAGTTATATTTTTCAGGTCACCCCCTTAATGACTACTTGTCTTGATCTCAATCTGGAAATTCAAGTTGTGGTCATGGTGTTTACGAACATGATAAAAAATATGTCAATGTCCATGTAAAGGAACAACCATCTACCAAAATGCATGGTACCAACTACTGCAACCACCAGTCTACTAGGATGTCCTTCGTGTATATCATCCAACCAACCATTATCTGCATACTTGTACCTGTACCTACAAATCCCCCTCCACCATCGTCATCATGGGTTTTCTCAGATTACCCATGACCATGCTTTGGGTTTTATCGGCTTACCCTAAACAATGCCCAGGGTTTTGGCGACTGACCCTAAACCATGCCTAGGGTTTTCTAGATTGACCCTAAACCATGCCTGCATGAATCCCTCACCACTTCACTCTCACACGTGGTTTCTGGTGTACCACAAACCTACACTACAAAGTGGTTTATGGCTTAATACAAACCTACACTTGCATACACTATCACAAGTGGTTTCTGGCTTACCATAAACTTCCACTTCCAAAGTGATTTCTGGCTTACCACAAACCTACAATTATAAAGTGGTTTTAATATTACCATGAACTTCATGGGGGTATACATGCCTCATCAGGCTTACTTTACACACTGCAACTCTAGAAGCTACTAGGTACATACTTTACAAAGACAACTATAAAACATTCTAGACATGCTTACTAATAAATGTATGTGACACATAATGCACCATCATCATGAGTCTATTCGAAAAACTCACACAAACTTTAACTTAGCTTTCCATCATCCTTTAGTCTCCAATGTAGCTCATGTGATTCCATCTTCAGTGTCATGTCTTCATCATATCCTGCAAATTTGTGTATTGTTGGAGATACAAGTTCCAACACAATCATAATTGTGACAATAGTTGGTCAGGCCAATGTCACTCCAATAACATCCAAAAATACCATGATACTACATACTAATATACACAACATTGCTTTAAAACTTGCATAATCTAGTGAAACGTTCGCATTATTGGTTTTTCACTAGAATATGCCAGCATCCTAGGGCATATAAAGACAATGAAAAAACTCATTTTCCTTCTCCACCCTTTGCATAAATCATTTTGGAGCAATAACACCCATCTTCTTCTTTTGAGGGTTGATATGAGTGAAGAGATCTACCAAGCATGTAAGGAGATGTTCCTCTACTTCCACCGTTGTCTTATTATGGCCATAATACTCCAACAAATTATTTCTAAATGGAGGGTTGAAATATATATCCTAAAAAACATTATTACAGTAGCAGGTTTTTCCAAAATTATCTAGGCCAGAATACCGCTCGACCTCAGAGAATTGATTGCCTAGGCCCTTCTCCAGTTCGAAACAAAGTTACCTATTTATCATAAGCCACCAATGCCACTTTTTTATATATATGGAAACTAATATGGATCCTTTCTCGAATATGTTTCCCGATTTTACACGAATACATGCCAATGTGTTCAACGGTTTGTTTTCAAATAATCTATTGAGCTCCGTGTGCCAAACATTGAGTTCACAAAATTGGATATGATGTGTAAAATAAGAGCAACAAATAGGTTTCCTCCCACTTTAAATAAGAGAAACCTTATCCCCTTCTTTCAACATGCCCAACTTCTGCAGGAGTCAAAAGGCATTTGAAAACGTCTCCTCAACATCATTCACACACAGATTCACATCCATGCTCACTAGAGGCTCGACTCCAAGGAATGATGTTTTTCATTGAGTTTCCCCAATTTCGCCTAGTATTTAGGTTGAAAAGGTGAAAAAAGCCACCACTCCAAGTCACCTTCTCTGCCGAGTTCTTGCCTCACAACAGGTGAAACACAACTCGCCTTATAGTGCTCACAACAATAAAATTATCAGCTATTCAGTGAATATAACCACGCAATAGACTAAAAGCTTGTTCGCACAAAATTTACAGATCCACGACTTTGAAAATTAAATGCAAAAACACGGATACTCTACAACCTATTCAATAAAAGTTTTGAACTTAGATCCACCAGATTCAGCACATACACAAATACCATAAACTGCAGCTTGCCACACAAAGTATTCTAACTATCCAAATCTCAGACGGATAGAATTAAGATTGAAACCCTCTTTAATGGTAGAAATACGAGTTACAATGAGGTCTGTAAAATCCAACGTGATTTTGAATCACTCTCTGCATGATTAATGGATTTCGTCTACACAGGTCCTCTTGTCATGAACCTTTACACCTAATGACTGCTTCTTTTTGTACAATTGCAAAGCAATCAAATCACTGGTAGAAATCAACTGCAATTTCATGTCTCCATCAATTGCACAAATGATTTATCGCTCGTAGCATAGCTTCATCGTCTCCACAGAATCTTCAATTGATAGTTGGTCCTTGGCCAGGAAACACACCACATAGGGATACTCCATTCATAGGTTGTTGCCCCCTTCAGATCCCGATGAAGACATCGAGAGATTCTTCTTAAAACTGCTCCAAAACTAGAGCTTAGGATTTCCCTTCACACAGAATCAACCTTCTCACGACCTCTGAGAAGGATGTTAGAAAATATGAGGGAGAGCCATTACAAACAACATGAATCACACTTATCGTCTATTATTGATCTCAAGAGTTACATATTTATATTATCTAGATCACTGACAATGACACATCTAAATAGCTATTACAACTCACACATATGAAGCTTGCTGAAAATAACAAGAAGAAATGCTAAAAATAGAAATTCTATAAATAGCATTTCTATAGATAGCATTTTAGGATATATTCCAATTTTAATTTGTCCTTGAATTAAAATTTGAATTTAGTCTCACCAACTGTTTGAAAAATAATTAATTAATTCATCTTGAGTTAATTAGTTGGTGAAAATCAAACATGAAGTTTTTGTGAAGACATGCAACAGTTATGCCTTTGATTGAGGAAGTTATCCCTTCATTAAGGAGATAAGGGTGAGTTGTAATTAGTTAGCTCAGTTAACTGAGTTAAGTCCAGTTAAATTAAGTTCCAAATAGTTTGTGGAACTAATTGTGAGTTTAGTCAATTGGGAGATCAGTTACTTACTTCTCAGTAACTGAGTTGTAGTGTAGCAGTGAGCAGCACGATGCAACATGATGAGAGGAGGTGCAGTGCTGATGCAATGCTGGAATATAGGACCAGCAGTAGCACGAATGCAGTAGGAGGAATCAATGTGATTAATGCAGTCCGAGATCAAAGTGGCAGAGGCTAGAGTAGTCAGATACTGAAGAGCACAGAGGTGCAGAGTTTTCAGTCAACATAGGCAATAACAGTCAGAGACTTTGATGACAGAGGCATCATTCTAATTCAGGTTGGATACTTTTTTTTGTTCTGAAGTTGTTGGAGAAACAACACTTGAGAGAAGTGTTACATGCAGAAAATTCCAAAGGTTCAAGATCGAGTTCAAGTTGAATGCCTTTCTTGTTGAGAGCGAGTGGTGAAAATAGCAACAAGAAATGCTATAAATAACATTGCTATAGATAGCATTTCAGGATACATTCCAATTTTAATTTGTCCTTGAATTAAAATTGAGAATTAAAATCTGAATTTAGTCTCACCAGTTGTTTGAAAAATAATTAATTAATTCATCTTGAGTTAATTAGTTGGTGAAAATCAAACATGAAGTCTTTGTGAAGACATGCAACAATTATCCCTTTGATTGAGGAAGTTATCCCTTAATTAAGGACATAAGGATGAGTTGTAATTAGTTAGCTCAGTTAACTGAGTTAAGTCCAGTTAAATTAGTTCCAAATAGCTTGTGAAACTAATTATTAGTTCAGTCAGTTAATGCATGCATGCATGCAACTAGTGTTCTCCAAATATCTGAATATTCTCTCATAAATAACTCATGCAAGTCAGTTCAGAAAAAGACCCAGTTGAGATTAAAGGTTGGGAAAATGTACTATGAGTTTCTAGAATATTCCTATGAGAATATCTCTCGCATGCAGAAGGAATTCATTCCTTTAGGATTGCGCAGTTACTACAGAGGCTAGAGTAGTGTGTGAGGTGAGAATCACACAGGTGGCAACTGGAGGACCCAAGAGAAACTACGCAAGGAAATTAGAGGCTTGGAGGACAGAGGGAAAGGCATATGAGTTTTATATTCTATCTATGAGCAACATAAAGAGATTGCATTGAGAGTTGGATAGCTTGAGAGCTAAAGCTTTGTGTAATCCTGAGATATTTCCACTTGTATAATAATACAGATAACGCGGTTTTTTAGATGAGGCTTTCCCTAGAGTATTCTTCTGTGTTTCATTATATGTGTGATTGAATCTTCTTCTCTGTTATATGTGTTCTGTTTGATCTTGCTCAAAATCGATTAAGCTTCTGCAAGTTTGCTTGCAGAAGTATATTAAGTATTTTGATTTATTACATTGCATAATCAGTTTAATCTACAAAGAGAATTTCTACATGGTATCAGAGCTAGCTAATCTATAGAGAAATTTCTAAATGGTATCAGAGCAAAGGTGATCAAAGAGAAGAACAATATACAAAGAATTTTGAAGTTCAAAGTTTTAAGTTCTTGATTGTAGGTACACAATAGATTTCTTATCACATCTCAAAGTTCACCAATGGTGTTCAATGGCTTGAAACTTGAGTATGCCTTGGATGGCAGCTCGAATTACATAGCCTGGAAGGATCGCGTGGAAGTAGTATTAGAGGACAACGGTTTGAATGACTTCATTGATCAAGAAGTCCCCAAGCTAGTAGCAGCTAATGCCCAAGAATTGGTGGAATGGAAGAAATGTGTGGTGAGAGCGAGGATGATTCTTTTGGAGGGAGTTCGAGACCATATTGTGTCGAGTCTTCATGGGATGGAGACTCAATTTTCAATGTGGAAGACATTGAAGGATCTATATCGGAACAACAACGACCAGAGGAAGCTGGCGTTGAAGAACAAGCTTCGGAAAATCAAGTGTGAAAAGGGCGACATGATCTCTACATATCTGAGCAAGCTCACCACTTGCAGGGATGAGCTTGGAAGTGTAGGAATCATGACAGCTGATGATGATATGGTGAGTCTTGCACTCCTTGGTATTCCTAAGAGCTGGCATAGCTACCAGGACTCAGTGAATGGAAGAGAGAAGCTGTCAGATTGGGAACAGCTGTGGTCGGATTTGATGCAAGAGGAGATCAGGAGGAGCATCAAAGATTGTTCTTCATCTAGGCATGATGATGAAGAAAATATAGCCTTAACCAGTAAGGCAAGGAAAGGGAAGGAAAAGGATTCTCATTTCAAATTGAGTTCTTCCCATGGTGGGAAGAAGAGAGACAAATCTAAAGTGAGATGCTTTAATTGTCATGAGGTGGGTCATTATGAAACTAATTGTCCATTGAAGAAATCGAAGAAGGGATCCTCGGAAGGATAAGAAGATGAGGCATTGGCCTCTTAATTCGAATTGGATTTTACCCTTATCGCATGCATGGTTTCATCGATGATGGGTTGTGGCTGGTTTCTTGAAAGTGAAGCCTCATTCCACATGATCGGCGATAAGAGTTTATTCAATACCTTGGAGGAGAAGGACCTCCAGATGTGCATAGGGATGGGTGATGATGAAAGGTACAATGTTTCAAGAGTGGGCACAATTGCTTTGCAGAGGGATCATGGAGCTATCATTACCTTGATAGATGTGAAGTATGTGACTAGACTAAAGAAGAACTTGGTATCGATTGCGATGCTGGAGGATAAAGGCTATGATGTTGTCTTCAGTAAGGGAAAGGTTTTCCTTAGACACATCACCACGAGACATGTGAAGCAAATCGGTTCACAAGTCAAGAACCTGTATGCTCTTAAGGTTCAAAATATATGCAAAGCCTTGAGGAGCAAGGAAAATGTCGGAGACTTGGTGGTTGAGAGGGAGAGTAAATTACCTCTCATTATGCAGCCCCAGAAGAAGTCTCAGACAATTGTCGAGGAGTCACAATTGGAGATGCTTAGAGCAGACCGAGTGGAGGCATCCACTCATGTAGAGATCTCTAGTGGCGGGAAATTTCGAGCCAAGTGGGCAGAAGAATCACATGCAACCATACCTCCAGGTGTGAGGTGGGGAAATGTGAAGTGGTAGTCCTAAGAAGGCTGAAATAGGGGCAGGATCCTTGAGGTACCCAACCTCTTTGAATAGACCTTGCTACGGGAGACACGATGAGGAGTAGCGGGACTAGATGAGTGGGTAGAGACAGATGCGGATGGAGCAACAAAAGGAGCTTCAACACCAGAGGGCATTTCTAGCCCAATAGGGAGGTCAGTTGGGAGATCAGTTACTTACTTCTCAGCAACTGAGTTGTAGTGTAGCAGTGAGCAGCATGATGCAACATGATGAGAGGAGGTGCAGTACTGATGCAGTGCTGGAAGACAGGACCAGAAGTAGCACGGATGCAGTAGGAGGAGTCAATGTGATTAATGTAGTCCGAGATCAAAGTGGCAGAGGCTAGAACAGTCAGATACTGAAGAGCACAGAGGTGCAGAGTTTTCAGTCAACAGAGGCAATAACAGTCAGAGACTTTGATGACAGAGGCATCATTCTGATTCAGGTTGGATACTTTTTTTTGTTCTGAAGTTGTTGGAGAAACAACACTTGAGAGAAGTGTTACATGCAGAACATTCCAAAGGTTCAAGATCGAGTTCAAGTTGAATGCCTTTCTTGTTGAGAGCGTGGTGAAAATAGCAACAAGAAATGCTATAAATAACATTGCTATAGATAGCATTTCAGGATACATTCCAATTTTAATTTGTCCTTGAATTAAAATTGAGAATTAAAATCTGAATTTAGTCTCACCAGTTGTTTGAAAAATAATTAATTAATTCATCTTGAGTTAATTAGTTGGTGAAAATCAAACATGAAGTCTTTGTGAAGACATGCAACAATTATCCCTTTGATTGAGGAAGTTATCCCTTAATTAAGGAGATAAGGAT
>APFE031242521.1:82828-117867 GCA_000404065.3 Pinus taeda
CCTTTGATTGAGGAAGTTATCCCTTAATTAAGGAGATAAGGATGAGTTGTAATTAGTTAGCTCAGTTAACTGAGTTAAGTCCAGTTAAATTAGTTCCAAATAGCTTGTGAAACTAATTATTAGTTCAGTCAGTTAATGCATGCATGCATGCAACTAGTGTTCTCGAGATAACTGAATATTTTCTCATAAATAACTCATGCATGTAGTTCAGACAAAGACCCAGTTGAGATTAAAGGCAGGGGCAATGTACTATTAGTTGCTAGAATATTCCTATGAGAATATCTCTTGCATGCAGAAGGAATTCATTCCAAGGCAGTTTGTGAGGTGAGGATCACCAAGGTGGCAGCTCGAGGACCCAGGAGAAACTATACAAGGAAATAGGAGGCTTAGAGGACAGAGGGAAAGACATATGAGTTGTCTATTCTATCTATGAGCAGCAGAGAGAGATTGTATTGAGATCTGGATAGCTTGAGAACTAAAGCTTTGTGTAATCCTGAGATATTTCCACTTGTATGATAATACATATTGCGGGGTTTTTAGCTAAGGCTTTCCCCAGAGTATTCTTCTGTGTTTCATGTGTGATTGAATCTTCTTCTCTGTTATATGTGTTCTGTTTGATATTGCTCAAAATTGATTCAGCTTCCGCAAGTTTGATTGTAGAAGTAGATTAGGTGTTTTGCTTTAGTACATTGCATAATCAGTTTAATCTACAGTGAGATTTCTATAAAACTCACTACTTCTAGACTAACATCTAGGGACTCACAATGAGAACTCACACATCACATGGAAGCATTACTTCCAACACCCTCCCTTAATGCTTAAATGTAAAAAATATAAAAAACCTGCATTACAACAATAAAAATATTAAAAACCCACATTACAACAATAAATAAATATTTGTCAGATTTGTCTAATATGGTCACTACTAGCACTCATATCCACTCTGAAATCTCACAATTTCCGCTCTTTTCTTCACCACACTTTCGAGCTTCCCACTTGATCCGTTTAAGACATAAGAACTTCAAAGCATCATTGACATGCTTTGCAAAATTGACGCTTCTCAACCTCCCAGAGTGCAACAAGTTAGTCTCAATACTAAACCATGCTATGGAATTGCCACCACATGTGAATCCACGACCCTCCGCAGCGTTCACCGGTTATCTAGGATAACATTCTGGATATAGAATGTGTTCAACAGACAATTCTACAACTTTACCTTGTATAAAATAACTTATACTAACGCTCCCGGAGCAAGACAGATCACACCAGTTTGACCTTATTAAGAACTACCTGTGACTAATTCTGCCGAAGCACGACAGGTCACATTAATCTATTAAATAATTGGCTTGTTCTTTGTGGTTCTAAATCATCATTTTATTTTTATTTTCTTTAATACAAATTCTCTTACAACTGGCTGCTCCAATTTCACACATGACTCGCATGAGTAAACTGTGAGATGCGACCATTGGCTCAACAATTAGATTATCACTATCCATGAATGCCTTTTAGTGATTTGAAACCTCTCTTATGGAAAGTCCTAATTACGATGATCCCTTGTTGAGGATCTCTTGATTCGCAACTAGTGGCTCCCCGACAACACATGCATCACATTTCAACATGGTTGGGTTTATCATTCAGAAAGGTAGAGTGGACTAAAGGATATTGCGCTCCTGAAACTCAACAGATAAAAAAAAAAACTTGATGATGTTATCAACTGCTTGTGCAGCAGTGTAGAAGAGCACAAATTTTCTTCATTCATAGCAATCAACCAACATTGCACCTTCGAAGCACTGCCACTCTGATAATTCACACGCAGCAACACACAGTCATATTTCACTACGTAGATCACATCCTCCTTACCCTTCAAGTCGGCTTCAACAGCCACGTCCTGACACTTCTAATCAATTGTGTATTCCTCTACTGCGGCCTCCAGTAGATGACTGAAGTACAGATGATATTGGCGTCTTTTCTTCTCACATGATCTAACATAGAATTGCATAGATCCATCCACGTCAGCAGAGTGACATTGTGAAAACTCAACGATAGAGAATCTTTGCAGGCTACCTAATCCAGGCAACCAGTTGAATCACAAAATAAACCATTTTGTTGCAAGCTTTGTACTTCTGCTGCATTCTGGGGAAGGCCATATCCATGGTTTGAGATGTTTTATTACAAAATAACAATTCATGAGCTCTTTGTTTCTAAACAACGGTGAATATCTTGCCCTAGTACTTGCCTCATCGGATGAAGCTATAGGAATTATCCATGGCAGGCACGCCATATAGACTGTGCCATAATGACTAGGACCATTTGCCCCAACTAGTCCATCCCGAAAAATTGCAAAACTTACTGGGAACTTTTGCAAATCCAGAAAAAACACCCAAGCACTGATCAACAACGGGAAATTTCTACAATTGCAAAAAAAATGGGGGCTTTGATCGAACAAGGATTTGATCACAACACGAGTACAATACTTTTGGACAACGATTTCATACTCTTGGTTTTTTCCCCACAATCATGTTCAACAATTTGTTAAAACTTCAGATCTATATCGGAAATGAATCTACACACAGAAAATACAAATTTACATACAAAAGATTAGCTTTCACAACTCTCACATCTTCCTGGTCCTCCCTTGGGGAGTCAATCCAGATCTGGCTCCGATACCATGTTAGAAAATATGAGGGAGAGCCATTACACACAGCAAGTATTGTCTATTATTGATCTCAAGGGTTACATATTTATAGTATCTAGATCATTGATAACAACACATCTAGGTAGTTCTTACAATTCACACATAGGAAACTCACTTCTTCTAGATTGACAACTAGGGACTCACAATGATAATTCACATGTTACATGGAAGCATTATTTCCAACACAGGAATCGATCTTCATACAACGAATTCCAATACAATAGTGACAAGCATGCTCCCAACCTCATCATAGAGGGACCTCATCACACGAGTCAAGGCAACAATTCTGATCTTCCACAAAACACACAGTGGAAACATTCGTCCATAGTTTGCCAAACTCGGCCCCAATGAATGGGAAAACCAAAAAAATGAATGGGGAACAAACACTAACCAAAATATTTATTTCCCTTGGCCCAGAAGAGGCCAAGAACGAAGCCTAGGAGGGGCCAAGAACTAGGCCCTCAAGGGTTGTGATTCCAATTTGAAAAATTGATCACTACTTGAATTAATCAAATAATGTTACATATAAATACATGTAGTGTTGTCTCAAGATAGGTAGACTATATTGGACACACAATCACTTGATTGAGAGAATATCTCAACCACACACAAATCTAAAAAAACGGCTAGATCTAAACAACTCCTAAAAAATATGAACAAACTCTTTTACATAAAAAGAATCACGATTGAGACAAATAAAGATTTCATTTTCCAAATCATAATGAGTGAATCCCAATGATAATATGTTACATGGATTTGTACTATTGTCTATGAGAAAGACTTAGGCATTGTATGTTCGTATTTACTATATGTTGTCAGTTATATCTATTAACAAGGATATAACCTTTGAATTGAACATTGTTTAAAGAATAACGTAGCTCGCTTAAACACCTAATTTTGATTTTTAGTTTAGGTTTCAAATTCTTTTATTTTGTCTAATGAATACTCATTTCATCTAGTACAAGATGAAAGTAGATATGAAGGGTTTAGTTACCGACAATTTCATATCTATCATTTAGAATATCATTTTCATAATAAATAATTTCTGTATTAGAAAAATAATTAGGTTCAAAACATTAATGTCTATGCTGCTTGGAAAAGGAAGAGAAATAAAAGTAAATACACCCTAGGCAATCATACATTCTCATTTTATGAAAGACATTTCTTACTATATAGATACTCCTTCCAGTGTATTCTCTTCTTTTACAATTTGTGCACCAGCTATTTAAGTTTCTATACGGTAAAAGATAAGAATGTTATATCAGTTTGAATGAGGTTCCATGCCTCTCTACTGGATTTACTAAAATTGTATTGATGGTCACAGATTTTTGGTTCGAATTTACTTGTCAGGGCAAGTCACATAATGTTATACGTTACTCCAGATAACATTATAGCTACAACTTATTGTAAATAATCACAGAGTTGGTTAAATAATTAAGAAATACTTTTGATAATCGTAAGGATAACTCTAAATTTTGCAATATTTTTGCAACCTGAACTAATATTCTACGGATCTTCGATAATAGAGTCGTAATTTTTGAAGTGTTATTCGAGCTTTATTAGTGGTTGATAATTTTTAAATCAATAACTTCCATGATATATTTATGTATATAAACACATACTGGTATACATACAGTTCATGAACATGTGGAGAAATAGGTTATGATTATCATTGATAGGTTTCGTTTCCAATCATTATTGTTTCAGTGGTTAAGCAGTAGTTCCGATGGTATAGACTTTTCTTAACTAAAAGATTACTTAATTGTGACCTTGTTCCTTCGTCAATTGTCAATATTAAATTTATATAGAATAATAAAACTTAAATGATTAAAGAAAAGAAATATTATAAAAAAAAATAATAATTTATAATAATAGTGTATGGTTCAAGGAATTTCCTTGACCCATACATTATCCCCTTTCATCTTGTACATGTGCACATCCTAAACCTTTCATGCATCACTACATACCAAAAAGTCAGGTTTTGTGTTAGGTACATTTAAGCTTAGTGCAATCATTTATTTTCTTTAGCTTTATAAAGGCATATTCACACTTCCATCCAAATAATGTTTTCATTGTTTTTTTCCATTTTCGATAATCTTTCAAGAACCTTATGATAATATCCCACCATCCCAATAAAACTGCATATTTCATTAACATTTTTTGGGTTGTCCAATCTATAATAGCCTCAATATTGGCAAGATTCACTACAATCCTTTCTCTTGAGATTACGTGTCTTAAATAATGAATTTTAGACTAGTAAAATGAACACTTGGCAATTTCCCATATAACTAGGTTTTTCTATGATATTACAAGATGAGTCTTAAATGTTTATTATTCTAATCTAAGTTTCTCGAGTAGATAAAGATATCATCAATAAATAATAAATAATTGCACAAACACATTTAGGCATTGTCATAAGATTATGTTAATCATGCTCATAAACACACATGGGCCATTGCCCAATCCAAATGATAATACTATGAACACAAAATGCCCAAATATTGTCTTAAAAGATGTTTTCGGGATATCTTCTTCTTTAATTCTCCACTAATCATATCTATATCTCATTTATATCATATACAACATAGTCACTCCCTTCATCTGATCACATAAATATTCTATCATTCACAAAGGATATTTAATTCTCCACTAATCATATCTATATCTCATGTATATCATATACAACATAGTCACTCCCTTCATCTGATCACGTAAATCTTCTATCATTCACAAAGGATATTTATTTTGATCATCACATTATATAATTGATGATAGTCTATACATAACATTTATTTTCCATCCTTCTTTTTAACAAAAGTCACAAGTTCTTCCCACAAAAATACACTGGGTCTTATGAATCCAAAATATAACAATTCCTTTAACTAAATCTATAATTCATTTAATTTGGGCGTTGACATACAATATAGTGTTTTAGTGATAGCTTTTGTGCTAGGTTTAATATTGATAGTGAAAACGATCTCCCTCTGAGGTGGCATCCTCTAAAGATCTTCTAAGAACATATCATTGAGTACAACAACAATTGGATACCTTTCCAGATCCTTAACAACCTTCTTTTATTTAATGATGCAATTGGTCCTTCCCCACTAAGGACTTCCTCTGATTATCATCATCAATAAAATGCAAAATCTTATCCTTTTAGTCTAAAAATTCTTAATTTTGTTCTAACAAATCAGTTCCTATGAATGTTACATGGTAACCTAGGACAATAATGTATAAACATAATTTAGTCTTACACACACTTAACTTTACCTTGCAATCTCTTTCTTACTGACTTTCCTACCTTATATTTCATCCCACATTCCATTTCTACATGCCTAAAATCATGTTACTCTATTGTTTCATGCCTAATTTTTTATAATTCTACATGTGAAATAAAGGATTTAGTAGCACTTAGATATATTAAAAATACAAAACTTACATCCTCAATAGTACATGATGCATTAAGAATAGTGGATTGGTGGTTAGCCTAGTGATTCTTTACTATTGCATATAACTGATGAGCCCTTCCTATGTCTCCCATTGTGGTTTTTCATTGTGCTAAATTAGGATTCCCTTATAATTGATGGAAATATCTTTGGAAATGTGGACCTCCACAAGTCCAACACCCTCTCTTAGGTTCACAAGTACCACTCTTAGATATATTTAATGCTAGCTTGGCACTCTACTAGTTGGAACCACAAAACTATGACCATTGTTGTTGTGGTGTGGAATGGAATTGTTGAGAAGTGAAATATTTCTATGTGAGGCATCATTGTTGTGTTATAGGCCATGATTTCTATGTTGTAGGTTGATATGGTGGCCTTTTGGTCCCTCTTGATTGTCTTTAATTATTGTAGACTAGTCCGTTCAGATGGTTTATGCACTTTAAGCTTTTTCCACTAGGTTCTCTTGAAACTGTAAGCCTTAGTGGTATAATCTACCCACTACTCACAATATATTCTTCAAAAATGATGGCTCACTGAATCACCTTATCTAAAGTACGAGGCATAATAACTTACCTTTCCCCGAATGTTGAAGTTCAACCCATAAACAAATTTTTTACTCTAATATTTTATGTATTTAAATTCAAAGCATATCTAGGTATCTTCTTGAACCAACCTTAATATTTAAGTATAAACCTACCACCATGTTTCAAGGCATTGAACCTTTTCAATTTTCATTCAATGAATTCCTCTTATAAGTAGAATTCTCTAAATTTTTCCTCAAACAATTCCCAAGTTGCTTCCAAAAAGTCCATGTCCGACTGAGGTAAGTTGTCTTCCGCTAAAGTAAAGCACTTTGTTTAAGTCGAAACACCCTCATCCTCACCTTCATATTATAGTTGTAGTATCTCAATGTGAAACATGTTAACATGTTTCGTAGCCAAGCTTCAATGACTTATCCTTGTTTGGACCCCTAAAATTTCAAAATTTTTGCCTTTTGCTAGTTCTTGAAGTATATTGTTTCTTGCAAAATTTTGGGAACCTTCAGACGAAGTGAAATTTCCTCCATGTTCTTGCTTCAACTATTTCATTTAAATGTCATACATTCGTTTAAAATATTTCATTAAGTTTAAAAATTTTCTGAAGAGAAATTTTTCCTACATCGTAATATGCTCCCCTTCATTAGGTGGTGTGCTTGGAGTTGGTTGCAAAGGTGATTCCATGATGCACCTTCTTGCAACCCCATTCCCTGCTTCTCTTCTAGCCATAATACCTACTTGAGTCAAAAGATAGTTTACATTACTTCGTCATTAATAGTAATAACTATAGAGCCATCTTAAGCATACATCTAACATGAGTTGAGAGGGATAAAATTTCTTCAGGTGCAAACTTCTTTTAGAGTGAAAAATATAATGTGTACTTTTCATTGTTTATAAATTATATTTTTGAATGTGATATAGAGTACATAATAAAATTGTAAGTCCAAAATATCTTTGTTAGACTTCGAAAAAAAATCATATACCTAAAATTTGACGAAAGTTTAAAATAATGAGACCACTTCAAATTTTTTAACTATAAAAACTTTTTTTTTAGTACCTTTATATATATATATATATATATATAGATATATATATTAAATATATATATTATAAGATACATACTGACATTAAAAATATTATACCATACATGTGCATCGACACATTAATTTTGTCCTTGTTATTAATATATTTTTCAATATTAATTGTATTAATAAAATAGTTTATTGACAACCCAATTGAAATTTTATTAATACATACATAAAATATTTTTTTAACATTTTTCTTTTATATATAAATATATATGAAGTTTATATAGACACAAATTACCTAACATAGATCTTCAAATAGTTTATTTAAATCTAGTGTTGAAATATTTTTGAAAAATATAAGTTTAAATCATCGTACTCACACATATTTTTACTTCTAATTAGTTTACGAGTGAAATCATGGAGCATGGTTACATGTTTTGGCGAAAGAGTGCATGCTTGGGTGGAAAAAATAATGCCTCAATTGAACTCCTTGGGCGCTAAAAAGGTAGCTCGATCCAGGGTTAAAAACTAACCCTTGATCTAGCTATAGCGTTTAACGCTCGATCGAGCCTTAGGGCTTGATCCAACCTTTTTTATAATATATACCGCTCCCACGATCTACGTGCACCATTTCAAACCATGGGAGATCGACCGAGAATATTGGAGCTCAATCAAGAAATGGAACATTCAAATCAATCTCGCCAACCACCCTACCACTATCGCAGAGGCTCAAACAAAGGTAGGCATTCTATCCTTTGTCTTTCTTATTTAATTATTTTTTGTAAAATGTAAAAAATTAATTAAAAAAAACAACCATGTACAAAAACCATGAAAACCACAAAAAAAACCTTAAAAAGGCTTAGAAAATCACAAAATGAGCGAATAAACCATAAAAAAACCCCTTCAAATCTACTTAGAGAACCAAAAAGCCAATCTAGAAAACCATCTGGAAAAACCATTCAAAACAACCTAGAAAGCAATTCGAACCACTAAAAAAACCTATAAATTAGGTTTTAAATTTGTTTCGTACTTGTAATGTTTTGTTTATTAAATGCATATTTTCTGATTTTCAATGGTACAAACATTTTTTTCCAATTATTTTAGGTTTTAAAATTTTACTTCAGGAATTTTGTGAAATAAATTTTGATTTTTGTTTTTTTTTTGTAATTTTTTGTTATTTAAAATGCATTTAAAATTTTTAGCAAATTTGACTGAAAATATACCCCAAAAAACTTCAAAATAAAAAACAACCAAACTATAACCAATAAATAAGTAAATTAAGAGCTTAATAGTGACATGATGAATATGGTTTCTCATAATGAAGCTCTATTTATAAAATAAGAAATTTATTTATTGTTTGAAAATTTAAAATTAATTTATATTTAAATATTTTTTTAATAATCAATATCATATGATTCTAATTTAAAATAAAATATTAATCTTTAAAGCTAAAATAAAAAGTGTTATATATATATATTATAATATATATTATATATAATAAAATATATATAATATAAATCATGTCAGTATATAATTATAAGAATTTACATAATACAATGTAACTATATAACATAACATGTAACATTATTATAACTATAAACACTATAGCTAAATATTATAGTTCTATATATTTGTTATAACATAACATAAAAATTATAACTATTTAACCATAAATAATACAAAATGAAATTATATAGACATATATATTATAATAATAAAATCTAACTATACGGTAGATCATAAACATATATATATATATATATAGTATATAATATAATAATATATATATATATAACATAATGTTATTATGTAACAACACATATAAGATAACATAACATAATATAATTATAGCATTTAACATAGCATATATGTGTGTATGATTTAACATATAACTATATATAATTATATATATAAGTTCATGTTTTAGCAATGCATCAATGCTATTTTCTAATTTGTATGATATTGTTCATTATGTAGTGTGTTGTACAAGAAATATTGTCTTCATGTGCTTGCACCTAGTACATGTCATGTGTCAAAGTCAAACATTAAGAACTTAAAGGCTATTCTAGTATTTCGTTCACATGAAATTTTAGTAGTTTTGTTAATAGGTTTATTTCAATTTTTTACATATATATTTACATATTTATGCGTTATGAATAAAATGCATTATTTAGAAATGAGAAAACATTTGAGGGCATATTTGCTCACTCGATTGTGTTTATATGGAATTCAATATACTTTGGTTGATAAATTATCGAAAAATGGACTCTAAAGTTTAGGACTTCAAGCTAGATTATTCTGCTTGAGTTTAGAAATGTTTTTTTTTTCAACTTTTATTTCTTTGATTAGTTTATACGTATTATATGTATTATAAGTAATATACTAAGGCATCCCATATAGACGCCTCAACTGCAAGCCATCATAGAGCGAGAGGTTATGTTATACATGGTTGGGCTCGTGACAGATCACGTAGCCCATAGAGAGTTCATGTTCCCCTCGTATATCCTTCCTCCGATGCTAGTGAGAGTGTCATAGGCAATGTTTCTGTCTCTATTGATGACCCTGCTACATCCAGTGGACCATATTCGGTCATTTCATGTTCATCTCATGCATTTTTAAATCCTCTTTAAAATTTATGTGTTTATGTCTTGAAATTGTCTTTAGTTTTAATTTGTCTTCAGCTGATGGGTTTGAATTTAATGTATTATGCTTCTAGGTTGTTAATTATATATATGTTAAATTATGTTTATTATTTGCACGTCCCCAACAGGTCGAAGCTGAGGATTACAGTGCAACATTGATCCCTCCATGGGATGATACTATAACTTAGATCACATTAGAGGATGTTACAACCCATCATACATGGATCACAACAAAGATAAAGATGATTGCTTCCAATTCATCGACTCACCTTGCATTGTCCTTGATCTTGGATAGCATGACTAGGTTGATTGAGACATACGGAGGTCGAGCCCACATAGCCACATATTAAAATTCATATTTAGGGTCAGGAGGCATGAGGTTAGAGGCACAAATTCTTGGGAGGTGCTGAAAGGGGCCACCAAGGACATTGATGTTTATGGGGAGTTGTTCAACATCCCTTCATATCTCCTTGATACACATAAAGGTTTGATTCCACTGAAATATTCGAGTAATGTTCATGCAACCCCTTTCGTGTATGATAAATTTATTAGAGCTTGGGGCAAGTTCCCCAACCATGACCAAGTCTCTATTTGTTTTTCTAAGCATTTACATGTAGATTTTGTGGTACAAATGAGGCTAGATTACACTGATACTAGATCTCATTATTATGAAACCATATTGGGACGTACCTGTGAGCACGGGTGGCTCGTAGGTTCCTTGGGCATGTACCACCACCTTCGATATTCTTTCCACTACCATCTTAGAGCTTGGTATTACTGATAGAGCTAGAGGAGTTGTCACAACTCAGTGGTGAGACACGATGGACTATTGCAGACAACATGCGAGCACCATTGCCTAGTGCACACGTTGCATTGAATGGAGATATTAGGAGACTACCACCAATGCCTTGTGATCCACCAGTGTCCTTATATGATGATGCATTTCTTGCGAGTTTTGCCTTTGAACAACTTTTGATACATACATATATGTATCGTGATGCCATTCATGAGACTTGGAGGTTGCATGACCTGCATGAAACAAGCTAGGTAAATATATATGAAACGTTTGACTCTTATTGTCAAATTATGCATAATTATTTATATTAGAATTTCTAGTTCGTATTAGATTGAATTTATATTAATAAGTTCATGGTAACATGTGTACACGTCCCAACTACATGGATGAGCTTATGAGGTCATCCAAGGGGGTAGTTGATTAACCAAACCATCCTCGAGACAACATGTTTCTATGGATTCTTCTCTACCTTATATGTTCACTAATGTGGAGGAGAGTAAGTATGTGCAACCACATGAACCAACAGTTCAGGTAAACTTTTTTATTCCTAAGATCTTAACATTTTCTTTTTTTAAGTTACATAAATATGCTAATTAATTTGTAGATTAATTATAAAATATCCTTGCCATTGTGTACACAAGGCCATATGCAAAGTGTCGTAGATGCTAATGTTGTGTGGACACATGAGTGGGATGTTTGGTTTAGAGGCATTGATGATGTCATTCCATCGATGGAGGTCCCAATCGTCGAGCCACAGGAAGCGAAGCACCAAACCTAGATTCATGATCATACCCCGATCCTATATGACCTGTATTTGGACTTGACTGAGGTTAGTAGATTGATGTATATTTAATTAAAAATGTGGTTCAATATAATTTCAATCCATATAGTTTATTATGTATTAATAATGATCTAAGTAGCTTGAATTTGAATGTGTTATATTGTAGTACCATCTTATGGACACTTACTTTACATGACAGAACTCAGATAGGAGTTCTGGTGGTACTTAGAGTATCATAGTTTGTATATTTTCAGGCTCATTTCATAGGGCATATTCACATGTCTGATACAAACTTTGTATATTTTCATACATGGATAGTTTATGGATGCACATCATGTACATTAATTTAGTTTATGGGTGCTTATTATTCCAATTTATGGATTTTTATTAATCTTGTTTATGGATGCTCATTAATTTTTGAAGTTTATGGATTTGTTAAAATTATTTCGCTAATTTAATAATTTTTCTATATACTATAACTTTTATTAGTAAAATATATGTTCAATTTTCATTTCCAGATTCATAGACTAAGAAAATAAGTACAATCTTGAGTTGTGATGCAAGTCACTTTGACACTTAAAATGAACTAAACTATATCATGTGTCAATTTAATATTGAGCATGGAAAGAATTCCAATCATGCTTCATATTGGCTTGTAGAAAGTGTATTTTAGTGCAATTAACATGTATGTTATTACAATTAAATTTTTAAAATAAATGATTTCAATTATAATGTCATCACTTATTATATATATATATATATATATAATATATATATAATATATATATATATATATATATATTTTACCTACCCATATACTGTTGCATAGATAACTTTTTTAAGTATTTCAATCAATTCCTTATGATGGAAATTTAAGTTTTATTCAGTTTTTAAAAAATCAAATATGATTGGAATAAGCTATATATTCAATTTTAAAAGATATCGAGATGTGAAAGTTACAAATAGAAGTTTTATTCTTTTATTTTGTTTGAGGTTATCTTCAAAAGCTTAGTCATAATGCATGTCACCAATAGTTTTTCTGTGCTTACACTGAAATCAATACACAATATTAAATTAATTACCTTGAAATTATTGTACACCATATATCTAGTTACATCATTTATTAGAAATCAACATCTTCATTGAAATCAATACATCTATTACAAACAATCAAATTGGATGAGAAATCAACGTCTACACTAAAATAAATGCATCTAATGCAAATAATCAAATAAGATTAGAAATCAAAATCTACACTAAAGTCAATGCATATAATGCTGCAAGAAATCAAATAGGATTAGAAATTAACATCTACACTAAAATTAATGCATCTAGTGCTAGTAATCAAATAGGATTAGGAATCAACATATACACTAAAATCAATGCATCTAATGCAATCTCAATCAAACAAGATTATAAATTAACATATTTAATGAAATGAATGCATCTAATGCAAGTAATGAAATAGAAATGGAAATCAACATCTACACATAAATCAATGCATCTAATTTTCAAGAAATCAAATAGGATTAGAAATGAGCATATGGACACTGAAATTAATGCATCTAGTGCAAGAAATTTTCTTCCCTGTCTCTCCCCCTCCATCTATATAAATATATCCCTCTATCTCTCCTTCTTTGTCTCTCTATCTAACCCTCAAGAAACATACACTCTCTCTCTTCATATATATCTATCTCTCCTGTTGGATTGTTGGCAATGTCTGGATGGCTAGTGGCCTAGTGAAAGCATCTGCAAGTGCATTAGCATTGATGTCAACAGTCATGCTAGGGAGATGTGTTGGGTAGTTAGCATTGCCTAATTGTTGGTAGGAGTGTTTCCATTGATGTCAACCAGACTAGCTTGGATGCTTGTCATAGTAGATGTTGGCAGTGATAGCCCAGGAGGAATCCCATGGTTGTTCCTGGCTCAGAAGGATTCCTATGATAGTTGCAGGATTTAAGTAGAGAATCATCATAGTCGTAGGATTATTAGAGAAGCTGTAAAATGATTATTATAGTGATGGACTAGATGGAATTCCATGATATCTATAGGCTTCATGAAGAGGATCATCATGGTGGTTGTGAGTTCCTATGTCTGGAGAGTCAAGGAGAAGAAGTGCGACAAATATTTTGGAGCCATCTTAGATGTAGTAGATGGGATAAAATGCTACATCAAATCCTCTCCATTGAAAAGTGATTTGGAAGAGCTTTCCAATGATATACAGATGGCCAGAAATGGATTCCTAATTCAAACGTTATGGCATGATGAAGCTTAGGGATTTGAACCCTTAAGCAGGAAGGACTATTGTCATATTGAATATTAGCGATCCATCATACTGAAGATTGACACATTGGTGTATCAGAAATCAGAAATCAAAACATTGGTGTATCGGCAATCGGAGATCAACACATTGGTGGATCGACAAGTGGAGAATCAGAACTTCTTCATGTGAACCCTTTAAAAGGTTGTGATATTGGTGAAGTGCAGATAGCGTTAAAAGCCGCTAGGGACCCTGATAAATAATTAACAAAGGATTTCATCACAAAACCAAAGGTTGCGTAGGCCCTTTCTCTCTCCTCTAGCAAGACACGTGGTGGCATATGATTGGCTCCAATAAGGACACATGGTAGCATGTGATTGGCTCTGATAAGGACACATGGCAACATCTGAGTGGATGCAATAAGGGACAAATGACAGCTAGCATCAACATGACATGGCAATATGACATGGCATGTGCGTGGCATATTCAACCATATTGGGTGGTCTAATGGGCCATATCTAGCTAAGAGGAGTCACTACTCAATATTTTCCATGTGGAAGTGATGATGTAATATCAGAAGTTGACAATCAAAGGATTGATGATGTCAGAACTTTATAACAGTTAGCAACTGGAAACTTTTGATAAGGGGGCTCCGATGTGTTGGCGCTCGGTCGAGGGAACTAATAGATCCAAGGATGTAGAGTGAGGCTTAGCACCTAAGTGTTTTCGAGCATATCGGAGGTTGGAGATTTTAGAACTCCGCTTTAAATGAATTTTGGATACAATTACAATATATGAAGCTTTTGATGATATTGGTGCCTAGTCGCGGAGCCCAGAAAACCAAGGGCGCAAAGAAATAGCACGAGGATAAAGGCCCTTGATAAGATGCTAAAGGACACCTATGTTCTATACCGACAGTCATGAGAAGTTGTCCTATGGTGGTGTTGACAGTGTTGGAGCTGCTAACATTCAAGGGATCTTCGCAGTATGATTTCCCAACTAGAGCTCACACTGTTTGGTGTAAGAGTCCCATCCGGTACGATGGCCCTGTTGCCATTATCTTAAAGATATGCCTTAGCTCTTGCTTGTTAGCATGTGGGAGTGGTCTGCATCATCTTTGAATAGCGAGGCTCGTGTGCTTTGTGAGTGCTAGTGTTACTTGTGTCAAGGTTCTTTGACAGCAGAGGGAGAGGGTGGAGGTGAGTCTTGAGTCAAAAGGGATGGAGTCCCAACTTTGTTAGAGACACACAACACAACAAGACATGTAGAACTTCCGGAGGAGTAATCCACATGCATGCTGAAGTCACAACACACAAGGGAAGATAACACGCACGACACCCAATGGGACATTCCGTGCGAGTGCGACACTCGTTATGATAAGTTTACATGAAAGGTTCTGTCTAATGTCCAGGGAGTTAACCAACATGGGCATGACAACGTTAACAACTTATACAACACATTTTCATAAATATATGTATTAGAACAACTGAATGAGTTTAATTTTTCAACACAAGTTAAAGAAACATGTATTACAAGTGTTTAAGATTAATCTTACAAACAGTTACAACATGTGTGAAAACATGGTGGCCTATTAGCAAGCTTCTAAAGTAAGCAAAAGTTCCAAGACACATCGGTAAACCATTACATCACTAACCCTGATGGTGGGGCATTGGGGCCACTTCTCGCTCCTCAAAGAAAAGATTACAAACTCTCAAGGCTATGTGGGAGGAGCTAAGGTGAAAAAGTCCTCTGCATGAACAAATGAGGGCTATTTATAGCCAAGGGTAAAACTAGCGCTTCCGACTATTATACTTCCCTCTTGACTATTTGAATTTCATGACTTTTCAAATTTACATGACTCTTTAGATTACAAGTGGGTCTCTTGGACTTCCACGTTTCATTACATTGATTTACAATAGTATGGCCCACAGTAGTGATGTGGCTGACATGACTCATGACACGACTTGACATGACAATGCTCGTACGTTCATGCTAGTGGTGGTGTGCATGTAGAGTTGTAGTGTTGCTGAGTGATGGATGTTCTCTTGGTGTATCACAACTTCACCTCCACATGGAAAGGTGTGCATATTCCTCGATGGTCATGGTATTTGCTTGATGTGGCATGTGCACATTGCTCCTTTGCTTGTACTTGGACATGCTTGACATGTTTGTTCGTTTGCAAAAAATTATCCTCCCATGTTCATCCATTTGTGAAAAATTCTCGTCGCATGCATAATTCATCCGTTCATCTGTTCGTGAACACATCCCTGAATGTTTGTTTGTTCATTCGTTCGCAGACACATCCTTTTTCATGTAATCTCTTTTTTCATCCCATCTGTCATCGGATCATTTCTATTCAGGTAGCTGTATTTGCAATCACTCATGATGCGACGACATCAATTCCATAAACATCAAAGTCTACCATAATGCATGATCATTCTCTTTCAGATGTAGGTGATCGGGAGGGAGGACAAGGCTGTGAAACTATGTGGGGCAAGTTTCAAGCTGGGATGCGAGCTCTGGGCACTGCTGGTGAAAATTACGCAGAGGTCACTGGGAGACTGAGATGGACAATCCAGATCAACAATGACTATCCATGGGATTTGGCTTAGTTGGAGGGTAGATCTATGTAATTTCTAGAGGGAAATAAGTTCGGACAACAGAGGGCCTTGGTAGCAAATATTGCATAATTTTTGGAGGGATCTAGCTACGGGCTATAGGAGGCTTGGCAGCAAAAAATACACAATTCTAGGAGGGAGTTTGTAATGGGCTGTGGCATGGCTTGGTAGAAAAAAATATGCACTGGGTGTTTGTGCACATGCATGTTATTGAGGACATAGTGATATGATAATGAAAATCAGTCTTGCAAACTCAACTAAGAAGTGTACTTCAAAAGATGTTCTGTAGTTACCATACTTACCCTCAAGTTGATCATGCATCCTTCAAATTTTTCATGCGGTCCTGATCTTTTTTATTACTCATTTCCTTGGGCACTTCTCCTCAACTCCTTAGAAGCAAGTTCAACATGTAACCTTTTTCCTGTAGTCACTGAGAGGTATATTTTCCCAATTTTAGCAAATAGTGACTGTTGTCGGAATGAGGCCCTGGGAGGCCCGTCTACGCAATTTTTGCATGCAAGACCAACAAGACAACTTAGAAAACACTACGCCGTTTTGAGACTCAAAGCACTGCTTCAAGATAGGGGTCCTGGGAGGATACCTCTATGCAATTTCTAAGTGGAGTGCACTTGGACTACACTACGCATTTCTGGAGAGAAGTGTTGGCTCGAGCCTCTACAGGCTGTGGGGTTTCAGCAGGCAAGGGCAGTTGGTGTCTTTGCACACTGTGGGGTTTCAACATGCAAGGGAGTAAGCTTGATGGTTGAAAAAATAAAGTGCATGGTTCCAGGAAGCTCTATGAAAATAGGTTGCTTGGGAAAATGTCTAACTGTGAGATCAATGAAATATATGCAAACATTGATAGGACTCGACTGTGATTGCACACAGACACTTAGTGACACAACGTATACCATCTATAATACATAAGACACACTTTTCTCGATGAAACAACCTTCGCGATATGAGTGCATGAGGTGAGTGTGAAACATGTCTATGTGATGACAACCACTCATATGCACACAATTCCCTTGAAGCGAGACAACATCCCCTTTGCATGAAAAGCAACAACCCTTGTTCCCAAATATGACACATGATGCATGAAGATGAGAACATGGACAAATCTTAAAATCAAGGAGGGGAGCTTGAAATCATCAGCTTACCAATCAAGTGACCAAGGATAATTGATTGCAAGATCTGAGGTAGGCTCCAAAATTTGCATGCGAGCCAAAATTTTGGAGGGTGGTTGTAGCCGTTACAACACTTGGTGACACACTGGTATAACTCTAGCTCTCTGTATGGACCCTGTTTCATTAAAAGCGAGTCTAACCCTTCTGAAAGTATTATTCGGTTCTTTGATCATTGTAGTTCCCACACAAACTTGGTTGAAAGATGTGGTCCCTACCATTCTCTTGATCGGTCAGCACATATTCCAAGCCAAGTCAACTCAATTGTTTTGATTGGGGATGAGGGGTATATTGGTATATAGGTAATATGACAGTCAGAGTTTAAGTTTCATCTCCGATGTTGCTTCGCTGCCAGCAGGCCTGGATAGTACCCTAGCAGAGTCATGTGGAACAAAAGCATCACTCCACTACAAGCAAACCTGGTCAGTTTCCTGATGGTGTTACTTGCATCACCTCTCTATGTAGGAAGCCTTTCTCTTCTTTCACCTCATTCATTTTTTCAAAATTTTCATATTTTCATAGAACTATGGATAGGTACTTATTTATTTCAGAGGCAGAAAAGGGATCCCGACTTATTGAGAGTAGAAGAGGTTTTTCCTTCAGATAAGTATTTTATGTATATCTCTGACATACTTGTTAAGGTTTTACCCCTCACCTTACTCTACCTGACTGACCTAACAAGGGTTAACCAAAAACAACCGACTAGAGTAGGTGGTGCTAGTTAGAGCGTAAGCATTGTGTTTTCACCTAGACTAACTCTGAACAAAATGTATTTTCCATCAAGGCATCATCGAATGAAGAAAATGGGTTCTTCATAAAGAGAGGACAACAGATATCCAAATGTTGATAACTATACAAGTCCTCTTAGATTCACCTGACCTATCTCGAGAGGCAAACACAATTTCACGAGAGGCTAACTTAAGGGTACAAGCAAGCAAAGAAAGAAAAAAGAAAAAGTAGCAGTAAAGTGAAAGTAAAACATGTAAGCAAAGAAAGCAGGCAAGCATACAAAGAAAGTAAGCAAGAAAGCAAACACGCAAATCAGAATGAAAAGAAAAGCAACACAAAGAAGAAAACACTACTCCTACTCCTATACTAAATAGTGCATGGGCCTACTTACGTGAAGTGATATTTCCAATGCAGCCATTGGCGCATTGGTTGGCTCATGTTGTTGAAGGCATGGTTCGTAAGAAGCACCGTCAAGTGAACCAACAAGCATAAAAGATACAACAATGAAAACTAACACACTCTAAGTTCTAAAACATCCACATAAAAGAAAAAAAAGAATGGACAAGACAGACATTCTAGAGACTTAACGTGGTGCCATGACACACCACGTGCAAATGATAAACATGCACACTCTTTGTACTATGACATATAAGCAAACCTGAGAAAGACCAATAGCCTATGCTTTGCAAGCACACTCGCTATGTAAGATTCCTCCCAAGCTTGAGCGATGGGATCATGCGATTTGAGTGGAGGAAGTGAAATATGGATGTTTGGTGGATATTTAATGCACAACAGAGAGTGGTGAGGATCCTCGAGTGTTTCAATTTTTTTTATGAGAAGTGGAACTAACCTCATGACAACGAGGGCCTGACATAACCATCAGCTCGGGCTGAAGTGCCTCGACAACGTATGGGGTTTCCACTTCGTGACATGAGAGTTGTCAGCACCTGAGAGTGGTCTGCTTCATCTTTGAACAACGAGGTTTGCATGCTTGGTGAGTGCTAGTGTTACTTGTGTCAAAGTTCTTTCACCGCAGAGGGAGAGGGTTGAGGTGAGTCTCAAGTCGAAAGGGATGAAGTCCCAACTCTGTTAGAGACACACAACACAATAGGACATGCACAACTTCCAGAGGAGAAATCCACATGGATGTAGAAGTAAAAAAACACAAGGTAAGATAGCATGTACGACACCCAATGGGATGGTCTGCACGAGTGCGATGGTCGTTATAACAAGTTTACGTGAAAGGTTATGTCTGATGTCCGGGGAGGTAACCAACACAGGCAGGACAATGTTAAGAACTTATAAAACACAGTTTCATAAATATATGTATTAGAATAGTTGAATGAGTTCAATTGTTTAGCACAGGTTAAAGCAACATGTATTACAAGTGTTCAAGATTAATCTTACAAACAGTTACAACACATGTGTGAAAACGTGTTGGCCTGTTAGCAAGCTTTTGAATTAAGCGAAAGTTCCAAGACACATTGGTACACCATTACATCACTAACCTTGATGGAGAGGCATTGGAGCCACTGCTCACTCCTCAAAGAAAAGATTACAGACTATCAAGGCTACGTGGGAGGAGCCAAGGAGGAAAAGTCCTTTGCATTTACAAAGGAGGGCTATTTATAGCCAAGGGTAAAACTCGCCCTTGTGAGTGTTCGAGTTCCCTCATGACTATTTGACTTTCATGACTTTTCAAGTTTACATGAATATTCAGATGACAAGTGGGTCTCTTGGGCTTCCACATTTCATTACATTGATTTACAACAGTATGGCCCACAGTAGTGATGTGTTCGACACAACTCCTGACATGACTCGACATGACTGTGCTCAAATGTTCATGTTGCTAGTGGTGTGCATGTCGAACTATAGTGCCACTGAGTGATGGATGTCCTCTTGGTGTATCACAACTTCATCTCCGCATGGCAAGGTGTGTGGAGTCCTTGATGGTCATGTTGTTCGCTTGATATTGCATGTGCACGTTGTTCCTTTGCTTGTACTTTGGCATGCTTGACGTGTTCATCGGTTCGTGAAAACTTCTCCTCGCATGTTCGTCCGTTCACTAAAATTTCTCCTCGCATGCATCGTTCGTTCGTTCGTTCATTCATGAAAACATCATTACATGTTCTTCCATTTGTGAACACATCCTTGCATGTTCATCCGTTCGCGAACAAATCCTTGTGCATGTACTCTCCTTGTTCATCCCATCCATTGTCACGCCATGTCTATTCATGTACTTGTATCTACAATACCTCATGATGAGACAACATCAAATCCATAAACCTCTTAGTCTACCATGATGCATGATCATTCGCTTTCAGATGGAGGTGACCAGGAGGGAGGAAAAGGCTATGAAACTGCGCAAGGCAAGTTTGAAGCTGGGATGTGAGCTCCGGGCACTGCTAGTGAAAATTGCGTAGAGGTCACTCGGAGACTGAGATGGAAAATCCACATCAACATTGATTATCCGCAGGATTTGGCTTAGCAGGAGGGAAGATCTGCATAATTTCTGGAGGGAAAGAAGTTCAGACAGCAGAGGGCCTTGGTAGCAAAAACTGTGCAATTTTTGGAGGGAGCTGGGTGTGAGCTGCAGGAGGCTTGCCAAAAAAAACTGTGCAATTCCTGGAGGGAGCTAGCAGCGGACTGTGGGATGGATTGTTGGAGACAAAAATGTGCAATTGCTAGGCAGTTAACCTGCTAAACACCTCTGTGTAATTTCTGAGCTGAGTCGGATGTTGGGAAACTGCGGGGATTGCTCATGAAATCTATACAATTTTATGGGTGAGCAGCTGACCGACTGTCTGGGTGGATGGCTAGAAAAACTGTGCAATTTTTGGAGGGAGACAGGGATAGGAACTTGGTGTTTGTTTGACCTGCCCATGCAATTTCCTCAGTTAGCGGAGCGGGAGAGATCTACAGTTTTTGTGTAATTTTTGATGGGGATGAGTCTCTGGGTCACTACCTCATCAAGCTCTCCAGTTGACTAGCAGGAGGGTTGGTTGATTTGCTTGCAGGGAGCGCAAATTGAAATGGCTTTCTGAGGAACTTCTGTGCTGTTTTGGATGACAACCGATCTGGTCGATTTCAGGATTGTGTAGTACAGGCTGCCTGGGAGACAACCCCAAGCTCTACACAATTCTGGGTAGCATTACATGTTCACTTAGGGCTAAAATTGCGTAATGGAGCTCAGCGAAGGTTCGACGGTTGGAGGGTGATCCGGTCATCAAAATTTCAGCAAAATGACTAAGTGTGTAGGTGACTGAACTTTTGCATACATGACCTTGTGAAAACACATTCAACATGACTCAACGACAAGAAACCTAAAACCATCAAGACAACATATACTAAGTGTGACTGACCAACGATGCGAGTAACAAGCGTGACACTTAGGATAGGTCATTGAACAACCACAACGACCTGGCACGACAGTGCATACAAAGTCATGTGTGAGTGTGAGAGATGTTTACATAGTGAACACAACTGAAACACAACTTTCAACATGACCAAAATGAGGTCGCCAACATGACATAACAATCAACATGTGAAAGATGACAGTTGGTCGAACAAGTGAAAAAGAAGCATGGCATGTAGAAGAAACACATAAGATGACTTTTTATGTTCGCGCACATCCATGTTACTGAGGAGAGGGTGATATGACAATGACAAGAAGTCATGCAAACTCAACTAAGAAGTGTACTTCGAAAGATGTTCCGTACTTACCATACTTACCCTCAAGTTGATCATGCATCTAGTGGAGTTTGCATGCGGTCCTGGTATTTCCATTACTCGGTTCCTTGGTCATTCCCCTCAACTCCTTTGAAGCGATTTCAGCATGTCAGCTTTTCCTGTAGTCATTGAGAGGTATATCCGTGCAATTTCAGTGGACAACGACTGTTGCTGGAATGAGGCCCTGGGAGGCTCGTCTGTGCAATTTGTGCATGCAAGACTGACAAGACAACTTGAAAAACACTACGTAGTTTTGAGGCTCAAAGCACTGTTGTGAGATAGGGGTCCCGAGAGGACACCTATGTGCAATTTATGAGTGCAGTTCACCTAGACTGCTCTGCGTATTTATGGAGAGAAGTGCTGGTTGGGAACTCTGAGGGTTGTGTGGTTTTAGTAGGCAAGGGAGGTTGGTGTCTCTGTGCACTATGGGTTTCAGCAGGCAAGGGAGGAAGCTTGATGGTTGCAGAAACAAAGCGCATAGTTCTGGGAAGTTGGAGGAGGCTAGGTTTCTTGGGAAAATGGCTAAGTGTGAGATCATTGAAACATATGAAAACATTGATAGGACTCGACGATGATTGCACACAGACACTTAGTGACACAACATATACCATCCAGAATACATAAGACATACTTTTCTTGATGGAACAAACTTCGTGATGTGAGTGCGTGAGGTGAGTGCATGAGGTGAGTGTGAAACATGTCTATGTGATGACAACCACTCATACACACACAATTCCCTTGAAGAAAGACAACATCCCCTTTGCATAAAAAAACAACAACCCTTGTGCCCAAATATGACACATGCTGCATGAAGATGAGAACGTGGAAAACTCTTAAGATCAAGGAGGGGAGCTTGAAATAATCAGCTTACTAATCAAGTGACCAAGGATAATTGATCGCAGGATCCGAGGTTGGCTCCAGAATTTGCATGCGAGCCAAAATTTTGGAGGTTGGTTATAGCCACTATGATAGGTGGAGATGTGATAAGGAGCTAAGAAGAAGGGGCTAAAGGCCAATGAAAATATTTTAATATCATAACATCTTCTTAATATATTTACAAGATATTTGTGCTCCGATATTGCACTGTGGTGTAAAATCTTTGATATAGTAGCACAGAGGAGTATTGAAGGTTGGATGAGTCGACAGCTGAAGAGTAAATGAGCGCAGAGGAGTTGGTCATTGGAATAAATGGCAAATGTCAAATATAGTTGTGTCAAGGTGGCAAGGACCACAATATTCGGGAAAGAGTGTTGAGTCTGCCTTGAGGTAAGATATGATATTCATGTGAACTGATGCACATCTCAGTGAGTTAAGTGGATGAATGGGCCTGCTACAGTAGAACAAGTGTGGATAAAAAAAAACTTAGAGACAAGGCAACAAAGACAATGGTCCACAAAGAAGCCATGCCAAAGTACTATAAAACCATGAATAAGCATGGAGAGCCTAAGTGATGAGAGACTTACACATAGAGAGGAATGCGTGTGGTTGGTGTGTGTAGCTGGACTCAAAATTGATTTTGAGTATGGAGAAATAGTTAGGTGCCCATTCTCATGGTTAATGCAGTGACAAAGACCAAGTCAATTGTGAAAACAAAATGGTAAAGCCATGCTGAGGTACACTTTCGCAATGTGAATACAGGATATAGTGGTAGCATCAATAGGGGGGCAACAGAAGAACAAAACCCAAGAGCTTAGATGAGAAAAGTGAGGAAAAGAAGCATAGTGTCCAGAAAGCTAGGTGGGAAAAGCTCTTTGTGAGTGCAATCTTGTGTAAGGCTGAGAGAGATCTGGTTCTGCAGAGCAAGGCAAAGAGTGCCTAGGCAGAGGTAAGAGACCCCAAGAGTTGCACTACTATGAGTAAAAGTAGAAGTTTCTTGTGTGCTTTGTGTTAAAGGTGGTAATTCCCTATGTTGTGTGAGCAAGGCCAAGAGTTGTGCCTATGCTATGTGAGAAAGTTCGAAGTTTCCTATGTGTTGTGTGAAAGGTCAAAAGTTCCTTTGCTACAAGGAAGGTCGATGGTGCCTATGTAAAGAAAGAAGGCTGAGAGCTGAGCCTGTGTTGTGGAGAGCAAGAGGCCAAGATTTGATTATAGGTTGATCAAGGGTCGATAATAAAGAGCTGAGTGGAGTGCGATGAATGGCTATTGTTAAGAAGATTAATGTGCTACTAGAGAGTGAGCAGAACAAGCAAAGGTGCAGAGAGTGCTCCATGGACTGAAGGCTATGAATAGAACATAGCTGATATCGGGCAGAGTGGCTGCCAAATTATAGAAAAAATTCAATTCCTATTTGAGTGTGGGTTAGAGCCTACATATAAGAAGTTGATGCTTCCATCTCTAATGGGTGCTTGAGAAGGATTGGGGTTGGTGCCTCCTGCAAGTTGGTGCTTGCATAAATCCAAGGAGCTACAAGTTGGTGCTTGCAACAAATCTATGAAGTTAGTGCTTCACATGCTGCTTTTGGTAAGCTAGACAAGGATCTACAAAAAGAGGGAGTTGGCGCTTCCTGCTAGTGGTTGCTAGAAAACAAACAAAGGGAGTTGGTGCTTCATGTGTGTGGGTTCTCACAAATCAGATTGATGTAATAGAGTAGGTTCTCTTATTTTACATCAATAACAACAATAATCTTGGTGGTTATTTCCTGAAATGGTTTTCCACGTAAAAATGTTGTTTCTCATGTGTATGATACTCATGGTGTGTATGCTTGTATGTTGATTTCATGTTGCTGCCATATGACATATTGTTGTTGATTATATGGATGGATGCCAAGCTTGAAAAAGAATTGTGAATAGGCATCAAAGGTTAAAATTAGCCTTAATATTGATTCACCCCCCCCCCCCCCCTCTCAGTATTATCATTTGTTTCCAAAAATTGGTATTAGAGCCAAGTTCCTTCAGGAATAGCTTAGATCGAAGGGAAACAATGTCTAATAAAGTTTGGCTAATAGCAGAAGGAGTCCCATTCTTAAATGAATCAAACCATGGTTTTGACTATGAAGTCTGTAAGGTTAGAATAGTGGCCTATTTTGCGCTTTGGGATGATGATATGTATATCTTTGTTGAGAGTAGAGAAAATAATGAGAATAATGAAAAAGCCAAGGAGGTCATCATGAAAGGGTTGTCTAAGTCATATGTTGATAAAGTAAGGAATTGTAAGTCAGCAATGGAAGTGCTGGACAAATTGCAATGTCTACATGATGAAGATATGCATGTGGCTCAAGAAGAGGCTGAGGATCCCTACTGCTTTAGCAATGAACGAGAACATGGAGAAGTTGTTTCTCATCATACGTGTTGATGATGAATATGTCTCAGAGGAGAGACCCTGCTGCTCAGAAAGTATGCTATTTCTTTGTGATAAATGTAAAGAAATAGTTCATTCTTTATCTAGATGTTCATGTGAATCACTTGAATATAGAGAGAGTCCCGCACCTAGTAGTTTTAATGAAGATAGACCCGTCTTAGTAGCAATAAAAAATAAGGGATCTTCTGAAGGAGAGGAGAGTACATCCCATGGAGAGAATAGGGTATCATTGAAAGTGATGATGAAGGGATAACCCTTAGACTTATGGAAGACTCCATGGACATAGATATGGGGTTCGATCTCTGTGATAACTCAGCTAGCACCTATGATAGTGAAGAAAATGATATAAATGAAAGGATCCTTTTTAGAAAGAAGTTGATATCTTCTCTAAAGGAGATCAATGACCTATCACAGGCAAATCTCAAGTAAGAGGAGAAACAAAAAATTTATGAGCTTGAGAATGGAAGGTTGAGCAAAAAAATAGTTGATCTAAATTATCAACAAGAAGAGGCTAGCAGAATGAATGGAAAGTTAACCAATCAGCTGGGTGAGAAGGAAGCTTACTGTGGGAGACTAAAAAATGAGGTAGTCTCATTGAGACATGACTTAGAAAAGTAAAAGATAGAGTTGTATCAATATCAAAACCTTGAGGGGAGCACAAAGGCTTTGGATGAGATTCTTGTTAAGAAAGTATCCCCGCTCATCAAGGTTGGTTTGTGTTTCAAGGAAAAACCAAGCTCCAAAATTGTGATGGCTGAAGGGTCAACTTACCATGTAAAGGGAGACCAAGGTTCCAAAAACAACAAAGAAAGGAAGGATGTTGGAAAACAATAGTAGCAAGGAAATCAACTGCAAAAAAAGAAGAAAAGGCAACAACAGAGGTCTAAGAAGTAGTAGCTAAGAGTGTAGCAAAAGAGTCTAGGCAGCTCCAAGAGAGGGTGCATGGTAGTAATGTAAAATTTCATGGAAGGCACATGAAGAGCTAGCAAAGGTCCTTTCATACTCAAGGGAAAAGATTTCAAAGAAAAGGTAACCTATATTATCAAAATCCTTTTTATGGGTATTATTTTTCTTTCAATGATTTTGGACATAAAGCCATAGACTGTAGATGGCGTGCAATGAAACAAGATGTGCTCGGTAGTAGAAACCCAAGAATGCATAAATAGGTTAGGAGAAGGCATGGTAGCTGACATAGGAGTTTTGAGAAAAACATTGTCAAAAAGTGTAAATCCTCTGCTCCATTCCTAGGTCAAATAAAATGCTACAATTGTGGAAAATTTGGGCACAAGAGAGCTAGCTACAGAAATGAGAAGAAATGGAATGCTTCTCAGGATATGGATGTGAATGCAACAACGTGGGATTTGAAGACAAGGAGAAAGAATGGAGTTGATAAATACAGACTTGTCTTCAGTGCTCTATGTAAAAAGAGCAAGATGAAAGGAGGAGGAAGAAATAAGGAGAATGATCCTCTTACTCGTGTGATGGACCCCTCTGTAAGGCAACAATGCTTCAAGAGGATTTGGGTGAAGAAAGAGGAGTTGAATGAAAATTTTCTTCTATCCATTTGTAGCCGAGAAGAAGCACAAATATGGGCAAAGAAGAACCTGGGGAGTAATGCTTATGTCAGGACTCAACCATTTAAGGTCTGGAGGGAGAAGGAGGATTATCTACTCAAGGGGAGTAGATCCTCTGGCTCTCTTCAGTAAAGGAAGAAATGGCCTCAAGGGAGGTTGAATAAGTCAAATGAAGGAAGCCAAGAAGAAAAAATAGAAAGATGCATTTGGTTAATGAAGGTATGGTTGTTTTTTATTGCTAATTACAAAAATAAATTGCTTTATTTTCCTAACTTTTGGTATGAGTGTTGACATTGATGTCAACCAGAGTAGCTTGGATGATTGTCACAATGGATGTTGGCAGTGATGGCCTAGGAGGAATCCCATTGTCACAATGGATGTTGGTAGTGATGGCCTAGGAGGAATCCCATTGTTGTTCATGGCTCAGATGGATTGTTATGATATCTGCAAGCTTTAATTAGAGAATCATCATAGCAACAGGCTTATTGGAGAAGCCATAAAATGATGATTACATTGATGGACCAGATGTAAGTCCATGATAGTTAAAGGCTTCATGAAGAGGATCATCATGGTGGTTGTGAGTTCCTATGTCTGGAGAGTCAAGGAGCAGAAGTGTGGCAGATATTTTGGAGCCATATTAGAGGTAGAATAGTGGCTCAAAGCCTACATTCAACCCTCTCCATTGGAAACTTCTCAGGAAGAGTTTTCTAATGATATGTAGAGTTCCAGAAATGGATTCTTGGTTCAAAAGTTATGGCCTGCTGAATTTTAGGGATTTATAGACTTAGGCAGGAAGGAATATCAACATATCGGAGATTGGCCATCCATCATATCAGAGATCGAAAGGTCAGAGATTGATACATTGGTGTATCGGCAATTGGAGATTGACACATAGGTGTATCAACAATGAGAGATTGACACATTGGTAGATTGACAATTGAAGGCCTAACAACATTAGGCATATCAACAATCACACATAGGAGCATGAGACATATCGATGATCACACATTGAAGCATCAGGAAGATCAACAATTATTGAATAAGAAATTATTGATGTGAACCCTTTAAGAAGTTGCAATATGAGTGAAGCACTGATAGCGTTAAAATCCCTTGAGGATGCCGATAAAGAATTAACAAAGGATTTCATCACAAAACCAAAGCTCAACGGGCCCTTTTCTCTCTTGTCTAATAGGAAATGTGGTGGCATATGATTGCCTCCGATAAGAACACATGGTAGCATGTGATTGGCTTCGATAAGGACACATGGCAACATCTAATTAGCTCCAATAAAGGACAAGTGACACATGATGTCAGCATGATGTGAAAGTACGACAAGACACGTGGTAGGCATATTCAACCATATTGGGTGGTCTAATGGGCAATATCTGGGTGACACATGTCACCACTCAGGAGTCACCACATGGCAGTGATTATGTCATATTGAAAGTCGCCGATTGGAGGATTGAGGATGTCAACACTTTATAACAGTTAGCAATTGGTAACTTTCGATAAGGGGGCTTTGATGTGTTGGCACTTGGTCAAGGGAAATAATAGAGCCAAGGAGATAGAGTGAAGCTTATCACCTAAGTGTTTTGGAGCATATCAAAGGTTGGAGATCTCAGAACTCCACTTAAAATAAAATCTGGAGAAATTTACGATATGTGAAGCTTTCGATGTTGTTGCCGCTTAGTCGTGGAGCCTATAAAACCAAGGGCGTAGAGCAATAACATGAGGAGAAAGGCCCTCGATAATATTCTAAAAGTATTTGCACCTAACTACTATACTGACGATCACAGGAAGCGCCGTAGAAGGGGCTAAAGGCCAATCAGAATATTGTAATATCGCAACATTTTCTTAATAGAGTTACGAGATGTTTGTGCTTCGATATTGCACTATGGTGTAAAAGCTCTGATATAGCAACACAAAGGAGTATTGAAGGTTGGATGAGTCGGCAGATGAAGAGTAAATGAGCACAGAGGAGTAACTGGTTGCTGGAATAAATGACGACTGTCAAATATTGCTAGGTCAAGGCAGCAAGGACCATGATCTTCAAGAAATTGTGTTGGGTCTATCATGAGGTAAGACAAGTTATTCTTGTTCTCTGATGAATGTCTTAGTGAGTTAAGTGGATGAATGGGTCTGCTACCATAGAAAAATGCAAATCGGTAGAAAACTCCAAGGCAAGGCAACAAGGACAATATTCCAGAGAGAAGGAATGTCGAAGTACTGTGAAAGCATGATTAATTATGAAGAGGCTCAGTGATGGGAGATTTTCACACAGAGAAGGATTCACTTGGTTAGTGTGAGAATGTGGACTGAGAATTCATTCTTAGTATGGAGAAATAGTTAGGTTCCCATTATCATGGTTAATGTAGTGGCAAAGACCAAGTCAGTCGTGACAATAGAATAATAGAGCAATGCCAAGGTACACTCGTATAGTGTGAATACAAGACAAAGTGATAGCAATAATCATGGGCCAGCAGATGAACAAAACCCAGGAGCTGAGATGAAAAAAGTGGGGAAAAGTAACATAGTGGCTAGAGAGATAAGTGGAAAAGGATTTGTGTGGGTGCACTATTGTGTAAGGCTTAGAGAGAGTCATTTCTGTAGAGTGAGCATAAGAGTGCCTATGCAGAGGTTAGAGAACCTCAGAGATGCATTATTGTGAGTAAAAGCATAATTTTCCTGTGTGCTCTGGGTTAAAGGCGGTAGTTTTCTGTGGTATGTGAGCAAGACCGAGAGCTATGCCTATGTTATTTGAGAAATGCCTAACTTTCCTATGTGCTATGTGAGAGGTTGAAAGTTCCTACGCTGCAAGGAAGGCCAAAGGTGCATGTGCAGAGAAAGAAGGCTGACAGATGAGCCTATGCTATGGAGAGAAAGAAGCTGAGAGCTAACTCTATGCTGATGAAGAGAATAGAATAGAGAGTTGTATGGATTGTGATGAGTGACTACTGCTGAGCAGATTAGTGTGCTACTACAAAGTGAGCAGAGAAAGCATAGGTGCAGAGAGAGCTCCATGGGCCGAAGGATGTGAAGAGAACATAGGTGATATCGGGCAGAGTGGCTGCCAAATTACAGAGAACATTGAGTTCCTATTTGAGTGTGGGTTGGAGCTTACATACAGGAAGTTGGTGCTTCCATATCTAGTGGGTACTTGAAAAGGATTGAGGGTTGATGCCTCCTGCAAGTTTGTGCTTGCATAAATCCAAGGAGCTGCAGGTTGGTGCTTGCAACAAATCCATGAAGTTGGTGTTTCACATGGTGCTTCTGGTAATCTAGATAGGGATCTATAAAAGGAGGGAGTTGGTGCTTCCTACTAGTGGGTGCTAACAAATAAACAAAGGGAGTTGGTGCTTCCTATGAGTGGGTGCTCAAAAAACAGATTGATGTAATAGAATATGTGCTCTTGTTTTACATCGCTAACAACAACAAGATTGGTGTTTTTTTCCCGAAAGGGTTTTCCACGTAAAAACCTTGTGTCTCATGTGTATGATACTCATGGTGTGTATGCTTTTATGTTGATTTCATGTTGTTGGCATATTACATATTGCTTCTAATTATATGGATGGGTGTCAAGTTTGAACAAGAAAAGTAAATAGGCATAAAAGTTTAAAATTAGCCTTAATACTGACTCAACCCTCTGTAAGTATTATCATTTGTTTCCAACATCTCCATCCTTCTCTCTATCTCTTTCTTCTTCCCTCTCCCCCTTCCATCTATATCTCTATCTCCCTATGCCTCTCCTTCTTCATCTCTCTATATCACCCAGCAAACATACACATTGTTTCTCCATATCTATCTATATCTCCCTCAATCCACATCTGCCTCTCCATCTCTCTCTTTTCCCCTTAACTCCCTCTATCTCCCTTTCTATCTCTCTTCCCTCCTACTCTCGTCTATCCCTCTCTCTCCATCTCCCTTACCACTCCCTCTCTTTCTCCATCTCCCTTGCCACTCCCTCCCTCTATCTCTCCACCTTTCGTTTTCTATATATATTTATTCTTACCTCCTTCTCTCTCCCCGTCCAATTCCATCTCTCTCTCTCCCTCTCTCTCAATTCCTCTCTCTCTTCCTTTCTCTCCCACATCCCTCTATCTCTCCCCCACATCATCTCTCTCTCTCTCTCTCTCTCTCTCTCTCTCTCTCTCTCTCTCTCAAACTTCGTCCTACAATTTTGTTGACTATCTCCCTCCCTCTCTCATTTTCTCTCCCCCTTATCTCTATCTCTTGTTATTTTTCTTTCTATCTCACCCCAAAATATACACACTCTCTCTCCATCTCTCCCTTGCCACTCCTCCCCCCTCTCTCTCCACCTTTCTCTCTCTATATGTCTTGAACTTCCTACTTCCCTATCTATTCTTCTAACACCATCTCTCAAGCTCCCTCTCTTTATCGAGGATTCTCTCTTCATCTCCCTCTCTCCATCTTTGTGTCCCCCTCTCTCTTACCCTTTTTTCCCACTCACTCTCACTCTTTATTTCGAAAACATTAAAAACTTTGACAATTAAAATATTATGTTTGAATAATTTTTATGTTGTACTATATATATATAATAAAAATAAAAATTAATACATATTTAAAATGCAAGATTCAAAATGTGTATGTACATTCACCTGGAGAAACATATTTCCATGGAAAATATCTAAAAATTCAAAATATAATGTTTACGGCTACCCATAAAAGATACATAGACCACTAATGTTCCAATGAAAATGTAAGGTTTATTTCCTTAAAGAGCATTAGTTATAATACTTTAGGATTAAAAATATATAATTTACAAGTTAATTTAAAAAAAAATTAGGTAAAAAATAAATATGAATCACTGTAGACTCTTTTGTTTAATACTCTTTTTTGATGCCTATGCGATATAACCACATTTATTAATGTGATGTGCAGTAAATAAAAATAAATAAATTTAACTATATTAAGCTAATAATATTAATACCAAATTAATAAATGAATATAATAAATTTTTTTATTAATGTAATTCCCATTTATTTATAACAAAAATAACAATTCTTTAATATTATTAAATTTAATACGGCTTTACAACATGAATAACAAAAATTCTAATAAGATTTAGAATTTTAAAATGAGGTGAAAGTTTAATTTTAGATCATTCAATTAGTTTTTTATAGAGGCTTGATCGAGCCATAACACTTGATCAAGCCCCTCTTAACCACATGTACGAATCGATCAAATGTTTACAAAACCATCAATCAAGCTATTTGAATTTGAAATTTAGGCACTCGATCAAGCCTCTTAAGTCCTAAAATCAACAATTTCAACACCCCTTCTGCAAAATTTCCTGCAACTAAATTTTGTACCCTAGCAGACTTAATGCCAAATTTTTCCTCTATCCAATGGCATACGACTTTGAAATTTTTGTTCATATGATATTTTTCATCTAATTTCTTTTAAACGTATTGCTTGAAAGTTTTTTGAATTGTTTTAAGAAGGTTGAATAAAAAATCAATATCATAAAATATAGACAACAAAAAAATTTCAAAAAATACCACTATCTTCGTTTAAGAGTCCTCTTCAAAAGGGTACTTTTGATTTTTCAATTTATTTAAATATTTGAAAAAAGCCTTAGGTGAAAACATGTTTCTGCAAAATGTAATTGAAATATTACTTCTACAACTTCAAAACTAATGAAATATATTGCATAAAAAATAATTTTAAATATGAAAAATTTGTCTCCTCCATTAACAGTCTCGTATATATATATTTTTAAAATTACAAATTTTAGAGGAATTTATGCTATGTGAACACACACATATATCTTAAGGTGTGAAAATTTGCAGGGACAAGTATTTCATTTAATGGAAAATTGACAGATTATACAACACTAAATATTTTTGTAAAAAATATTATTAGGACAACAATATAATTCTCCACAATTTTTCATTCTACTCCGAATCAAAATTCACAATGCTTATATGAATGTTGAGGGCTTCAATTCGATAAAAGAGGAAAAACTTGAAATTTCATCGCCACATTTGGCCTAAACGTGTAACCCGTTTTCATGCTTTCACCCTTACATGAAATCATACTACATCATATGGACAATTAACTAAACATGCATAACATATTCATCTGTGTTTTTTTATTATAATTGACATTGCTTTTCTATTTTGAAAATATTTTATTTTTATTTTAAAAAGGACATGTGCGAACTCCACATTGAAGAAGGACAAAATTACACATCCCCTCATACAATATTGTAGAATAAACCTCTCGACTCAACAATATGAAAATTTATTATTATTCCAAAAACCTAATATATAAATAGAACTATTATACCATAACATAACATCTATCAAAATTATAAATACTTGTACACACATTTTTTCATATAAAATTTATATAATAGCTAATATTTAATAACCAAAAAAGCCCCCACTATATTAATAGCTAATATTCAATAACCAAAAAAGCCCCACTATATTAACAACTAAATTAAAATTGTTTGTTTCCCTATATATTATATAATGCTTTATATAAACTCAACTCATTACTAATTAAGACAAGTCAAATTTTGAAAAACACAAACACCAATGCCAACCTAATTACCCTCATTCAAATTGTATTACAATACTCTAACTATATTACAATACTGTAACTAGAGAATGTATTTTCATTAATTAAATTTAAATGAACCTTTTATTCATGAGTCACACTTAACTAATAATCGCATTAATACTAATAATCTATCACCTACTACAAATTTACGTTTTTATAAATTGGATTACCTTTCTCTTAGCTTTGGAACAGTCTAAGAATCAATTTAAACTACACATGGAAAATTGTTATTTTATCACTCTTTCTTATCTTTTAATTCCTTAGAATTACAGTACTTTATTAATTAACTAGAGATCGTATTTATCTTTTTAAATTTAATAGTTACTTGTATACATACTTCTATATGTTTATATAAATAATTATTGTTTTTACATCCGATTAACAATACATCCAATAGAGGAACCCCAATCAATATAATTAGAAGCATATATTCACATTATTTAATCTTGTCATATAAATAAGCAAACTATATAGAAGATATGCATGATATGGAATTACATCTCTCCATATCATAATACTAAGGATAAGTATAAGATTACAATATTATTGGCTCTATAATTAAGTACAAAATATTCATTGAATAGTGCTACCATTACCTTTCAACGAGGAAGTCATTGTTTAAATTTAACCTCGAAGTAGTAGTTTCACCACCACCCTAGTACATTACGGTAAGGATATTTGGTTGAATTGTAGTTTGGCTGAAATTTATTTGCTGTTTGATTTCACTATTCGTTAGTGAAATATATGGTGTACTAGACTATTTTATTAGAAAAATTTTGAAGTTTAATATAAGCTGGAAAAAAATATACAACTAAAATCAACTTTATAAGAACTAATAAGGTTCAATATGATGATCTTTATTATGGGGATGATTCAATAATTTTGGAATAGAAAAGTAGAAAGGTTAAAAAACCTATTTTTTCAATTTGTATTTTCAACTTATTTCCCTACGGTTTTACTCAAATTTTTGAGCGGGAGCACTTGCTGGATGTATAATTTCATTCCTAATCCAATGAGTATCCATGTTGCATACTTTTGAAAGACCTTGCTACACGAAAAATAACAAATACATGAAAACATGATCACAATCACGTTTTTCATGTATTTGTCATTTTTTGTGTAGCAGGGTACATTGA
>APFE031242523.1:22284-82906 GCA_000404065.3 Pinus taeda
CATGCACTTAAAAAATGGTGACCTTACCGAATGGGAAGACTCTTCAAGGATGAGGATGTGGAAGCATTGTTTTGTGCTATTTCTATTATCCAACCAGATTGGACAAACAAAGCAAGGGATAAATGGAAGAAGGACGAAGAAGTATGGCCACTTATTCAAAAGCTGCAAAAGATCCCAATTCAAACAATATTGCCATAAATTGAAGAGGAAGGAAAAAACATATTGGAACCTGGAGTAGTCACAGAAACAAGAACCCGATAGCTACGAAATCGATCAATTTCAGAGTATCTCATCAAGTGGAAGAATTTACCCACTGAAGGTTCCACATTGGAGGACAATAATTTTATACAAAAGCATCAAGAACTACTCAAGCGTGAGGACAACACTTTTGGAAGGAGAGGGGCATGTTAGGCCCCTATACTACTAGTGAAACCCCTAATTGTTATTAGTACAACCCACTTATTATATTGATGTACACATGTAGTGCCCATATTGTTACTATTGTGCCCCATAGAAGCCCACTATTGTTAATATTGTGCCCCTACATTATTATTGTTATGTAGGCTCTGATTATGTTATGACCCCTTAGACTCCTATATATAGAAAGGAGGTCTTTTCATTTGTATCATCCAAGAATTGTTCATTTATGTAATGTAATGGAGGTTGCCCCCTCGAAGAGGCTGAATTCTAAGGCGTTGATCTATCTTTTCTATCTTTATTGAGCTGGTTTCATAACAACCCCCCCACAAGATGTGGCCCAGGGCAGTCGATTTATGCAAGCAGCAGCCGAAATGGAGCTTAAAGAAGGTCCTCCGCCACCGTGTGAGGCTTCTTGACCCGGGGGTGCGAAAAGCAGAGGAAAACCTTGCCAGGGGCTAGCTTGACCTTGCGAGACTCCACCAACAAGAGCCACTTCTCCTATAGATTTAGAACCTTAAGAGCCTTGCAGACCATAGTTTCCTACGATATCTTCCAAGCCACCATAAAGCTTAGGTCGAAAAGTGTTACCTTGATCCTCGTTCGTAGAGATAATACGAGAGAAATGCTTCAAAAATTCCGCCCGATCTTCGACTGCCCGCATCTGCTCTTGGTTCTCCACAGGACTAGCGCCCGCCCGCCAAACACCATTCCAGACACTCGGGAGGTTCTCATCTCGTCGACTTACCCCATACTATGAGCCTCCCGCAATCGCCTCTTTACTGGGACCCTGGATGTTTACATTCTTTGGGAAAAACAAGTCAAGATTCTTGGAAGAGACCTCGTGTCCCCAGCATGTCAAAAGGTCCTCTAGCGCAGGCTCCAGCTCAAGAAATTTGCTATCAAACCCCATCTCTGTCGTGCCCAAACAAACTTAAACCGGCACAGCGAGAAAACCGCAACCGTCTCAAAACCCCTAATCGTCAAAACCCTTTGCAGTAAACAATGTCGGTTAAAAGGGATTAACCCCATCTTGTGGTTGTAAAACTAATGGCCCGAGTACCAACCTCGCCACCGATACCTCGGGGCCAAAGAAAAGTATGACATTTTGGGTGTCGAGTACAGAGAACTGACATTGAACTGTCACCGTATTCAATTATGTGCCAGGGTCATGAGACCTAGGGCCAAGGTAACTTCTTATTATATCTTGCATTTGTAAACATAGTCATGTCCATCTTTAAAAATACTTAAAACTAAATATATAAACCATTCAACAATGCCAAATGGTTAGAAATACTCAAAATAAAACACATAATCTAATGCAAAAAATAGGAGAAGTAATCTCTCTTTCTATATATATATGCTAGCAAAACAAAATTCTTACAAACTTATTATTACAAATTTTCATGTTTGATAAAAGTTTAAAACAAAATATCTTTAAAAATACTTAAAACTAAATATATGAACAATTTAACAATGGCAAATGATTAGAAATACTTCAAATAAAACACATAATCTATTGCAAAAGATAGGAGAAGTAATCTCTCTTTCTAAATATATGCTAGCAAAAGAAAATGCTCCATGGCATTTTCATTCTTTTGACTCAAATCAACTTTTGGTTTATGTCATGCTTAGAGAAAAGGTATCAATATCAAATTCTTCTGTCTTCTCGGCCTAGGTACCAATTTGACATCAAACTCTCCTTCCTTAGTTAAAATTTAGATGTAACTGTGCATTTTCTTATCCACCCGTACCATAAAACCCTCCTGAACATTTACACTTTCGTTTAGATGACATTATTTTCAACGGCAATTTTTTAACACTGACTGCAGAATTTTCTGAAATAGATTTATGACAGCGATATTCTATGGCACCCAGATGTTACACAATTTCAATTCAGCGATAGAGTTTTTGCACCAGCAGCCTGCTCTCACAAATTTTCAGTTCAGGCGTAGGATTTTTGCAACAGTAATATTTTTTGGCAAAGCTTTGTTCAGCACAACAATAGATTTCATCATGGAAGAACTCAAGCATGGAGAGAGTCCATTAATGCTTAGAGAAAGAAGGTGGTTTTATTGTGGATTACAAACCAGGATATGTTAGTGTATAAATAGTCTGTATTATCACAGAGAATACCATTATGTCAAATACAACAACAAGACATGACTCCATACTGTTTTAAATGAAAGAAAGAAGATACAATGACACCAACCTAAACTCCAGGATTTTAGTGTCAACCATGATAAGAGTATGAAGAACCTCCTCCTCCTTCTACTATGTTACCTATAATGGATCTGTCACCATTTGCCCCACTTTCTTTACTTCCAGCTCCATCTCCGAATGAGACTCCCTCTTACAGATATCGCCATCACAGGTATCTCCATCTTCCCTTGGTTCTGCACTCTAATTCTTATCATCTTTATTTTTATGGCCGTCGTTCTACTCCCAGCTCCAATGTTGTTGTACGGCTGCAGAAGAATAAAGGAAAAAAGAGAGGAGTTTCGGTGGGAACCATCGTGTGTGGCGGCCAAAACCTATACACACAATCCAATACACTCGAACACAAACAAACCAACGTTTTCTTATGGCGAGAAACGATCAGAGATTCTGTAAAGAATGGCTTGTTCGAGGAAGCGTTGAGGTTGTATTACCAAATGCAACGCGCAGGCATAGAGCCGGACAAGATGATATTTATTTCTGTAATCAATGCATGTGGCAGCATTTTAGCTCTGCAGGCGGGGAGGGAGATTCATCAAGATATAATCTCTCAGGGGTTTGAGGCAGATATTTATGTGGGTACCGCACTTGCATCAATGTATGTGAAATGTGGAAGGTTAGAGAATGCACGCCAAGTGTTTGACAGAATGCCCAAACGAAATGTTGTGTCATGGAACGCAATCATTGCTGGTTACTCTCGCAATGGTCATCCCCATGAAACTTTGGCATTGTTCAATGAAATGCAAGTTCAAGGAATAAAACCCAATTGTATTACTGTGGTTAGTGTTCTGCCTGCATGTGCCGAGTTACGGGCTGTCGAACAGGGTAAGCAAATCCACTGTTATTTAATAAAAAGTGGATTTGAATCTGATGTTATTGTGGGTACTGGGCTTGTGGGCATGTATGTCAGATGTGGGGATGTCAATATTGCTGACAAATTGTTTGAGAGAATGCCTCAACGAAATGTTGTGTCATGGACAGCAATCATTTCTGGTTATTCCCAGAATGGCAGACCCCATGAAGCTTTATCTTTCTTCAGAGAAATGCAAGTCCAGGGCATAAAACCCAACTCAATCACCATGGTTAGTGTTCTACCTGCTTGTGCCGATTTATTAGCTCTTGAACAAGGTAAGCAGATCCATGGTCATGTAATAAGAAGTGGATTTGAATCTAATGTTGTTGTGGCCACTGGACTTGTAGACATGTATGCCAAGTGTGGGAATGTTAATATTGCCCGCAAATTGTTTGAACGATTTCCTCACCCAAATGTTGCGTCATGGAATGCAATCATTGGTGGGTATTGCCAAAATGGGCACCCTCTTGAAGCATTGACATTCTTCAGTGAAATGCAAGTAGAGGGCATAGAACCCAACTTAATCACCATTGTTGGTGTTTTGCCAGCATGTGCCAATTTATTGGCTCTGGAACAAGGTAAGCAAATCCATGGTTATGCAATACGAAATGGATTTGACTCTGATGTTGTTGTGGGCACCGTTCTTGTGGACATGTATGCTAAATGCAGGAATGTTGAAATTGCCCATAAATTGTTTGAAAGAATGCCTCAAAGAAATGTTGTGTCATGGAATGCTATCATTTCTGGTTATTCCCGGAGTGGCCATCCTCATGAGACTTTGGCATTCTTTAAGAAAATGCAAGTTGAGGGCATAAAACCTGACTCAGTCACCATGGTTAGCATTTTGCCTGCTTGTGCCAATTTATTGGCTCTAGAAAAAGGTAAGCAGATCCACGGTCATGCAATAAGAAGTGGATTTATATCTGATATTGTTGTGGGCAATGGGCTTGTAGACATGTATGGAAAATGTGGACATGTAGGCGTTGCCCTACAAGTGTTTAAAAGAATGCTTAAACGAGATGTTGTGTCATGGACTGCAATCATTGCTGGTTATTCCCAAAATAGCCATCCTCATGAAGCCTTGGCATTCTTCAATAAAATGATAGTGAAGGGCATAAAACCTGACTCAGTAACCATGCTCAGTGTTCTTCCTCCATGTGCTGATTTATTGGCTCTGGACCAAGGTAAGCAGATCCATGGTTATATAATAAGAAGAGGATTTGAAACCGATGCTTTAGGCATTGGGCTTGTAGACATGTATGCCAAATGTGGCTACATAGGAATTGCTCGGAAAGTGTTTGACAAAGTATCTAGTCGAAATGTGGTTTTATGGAATGCCATGATTTTGGGATATGGTTTTCACGGACATGGTGAGGATGCTCTTGCTCTTTTTTCCCAATTGCAACAAACAAGCACAAAGCCAGATCATATCACCTTCATTGGTGTTTTGACTGCCTGCTCTCATGCAGGGCTAGTGAACGAGGGATTGCAGTACTTTGAATGTATGAAGTCCGATTATGGACTGGCACCTGAGTTAGAGCATTATGCATGCTTGGTTGACCTTCTCGCTCGTGCCGGGCATCTAGGTGAAGCACATGACATTATTAAAAAGATGCCATTAGAACCCGATGTTGTTGTCTGGGGGGCCTTGCTTGGGGGCTGCAGAATTCACTGCAATATTGAGCTTGGAGAACAAATAGCGAATCACCTTTTTGAATTGAAACCAAAGGCTGGATACTATGTATTATTGTCGAACATCTATGCCGAGGCGGGCAGGTGGGAGGATGTAGTGAAGTTGAGGACAATGATGAAAGAGAGAGAGGTGAAGAAGCAACCAGGATGGAGTTTTATTGAGTTAAATAGAGAGATTCATACGTTCCTTGTGGGAGACAGAACCCATCCTCAATCTGAAAAAATTTATGCAGTGTTGGAAACTTTGTATGACCAAATGAAAGAGATAGGATATGTGCCTAACACAAATCTTGTGCTGCAAGATGTGGAGGAGGAGCTGAAGGAAAACATGCTATGCACTCATAGTGAGAAGCTGGCCATCGCTTGTGGGATCATCAATACAAGCCTAGGCACTCCCATCCGGGTTATGAAGAACCTTCGTGTGTGTAATGATTGCCACAATGCCGCTAAGTTCATCTCCAAGATTATTGGACGAGAAATTATCGTGAGAGATGCAAACCGTTTCCACCACTTAAACAATGGATTGTGTTCTTGTAGAGATTACTGGTGATGCTCATTTAACTGATTAACATGTATGCATATGCTTTCAAATTAATATGCGCATAACGATTGTGTTCTTGTAGAGATTACTGGTGATATTCATTTAACTGATTAACATGTATATATATGCTTTTAAATTAATATGTGCATACTATTCGTTTGCTTGGCAGTGTATACTCTGTACAAAGAGAAGCTGGTATTTCATATCACGTTAATATCATGCTAATTTGGCAGTTCTCATATATTGGTCAATTCTAGAAACACTGCATTATACCTCTGTGCGGGCTGTTTTAAATATCAGATCATCACTTACTACAGTGCTTTGCATTATGCTATTGCCGAATCTCAGTTACTCTTCTTAAATTTAATCTAATAACTTCTCGGAGTCTGTCATCCCAATCAAAGTGTTTTGGATTCTGTAACGTTTAGCTGAATCTATCTAACAAAACATTAGAGCCTGTGAAGTTAAGATACATTTGAACAGATCCGCTCTATATAATTTGCTGGTGGAACATTTTCATGGCCAAAAGACATCACTTTGACGTTGTAAAAAGTTGAAACCCTTCTATTTTTAATTGTTCTGTTGTGCCTTTTCTTGACTTTAATGTGTTGATATTTGTCTAGGAACTGATCTTTCCAAATAGCAACGTTGCTTAGGTGCATGGGTACAACACTATGTTGCATTGGTTTTCCGGACGGGGAATGCAAGGGATGGGGATGTGTCCCGGGACGGCAAGAGCGCATCTCCAAAATTTTCAGATGACAGTGGGTTAGGGATGGCAATTATGACTTGAACAACTTAAAAAGGACAGAGTGACTTTCCATTATTGGCTGCTAGATATGAGTAAAATGCAGTTTAACTTTAGGACAGAGTGATTTTCCATTATTGGCTGCTAGATATGAGTAAAATGCAGTTTAACTTCAGGAAGCTTAAGTTTAACCATTTTCAATTTGCAATAAAATCCATGAACGGTTTATGAGACAAAACAGTGTCTCTATAGCAGCTTTTCTTCATATTTCTTGTTAATGATCATTATACTAAACGTAAAAGGCATTCCCTTTTCAGGAGGTTTTACAGTTATATTGAAAACCACTATAACTTTGATTCTATAAAGAGATTAGATTCATATTTCGGTAAGAAGGTGGTTGAATAGGATTTTATTCAAACATTTAGTACCCCATCCAAGTCTAATATCTGATTGTTTTTCACAATGGTTGAAGTTGGGATGGTGGAAGCATTGGACTGGAAAGATTTCTGGAAACCTATGTACAATATGTAAAAGCTGAAATGACCTGAAAAATGAAAAAAAGCAAGAGCGATAACTACAAGGATAACCCTTTGAAATGTTTCATTTCCTGTTTTCTAGGCATGGAGACTTTGCTTATTGTAATTTTGTTATTGAAAATACAATATTTAAATTACTAAAACTCAATTGAAACTCATTACCATACAAAACCCATGTTTTGAGATACAACTTGTACAACTTTAGATTAAGTGCAATACAAAAATAATGGATGGAAAAGTGATCATATTGTCCAATCATCAATGTCCATGATTATAAAACTGAAGATATATACCCAGATTATCCCTAAAATATTTCCAGTATATTCCTAAAATCTGTCTGGAACATCCCTGAAATCTACCCAGAACATATTGAAGACAATAAGGAAGTCCCCAAATCCCCAGTGAAGTCCCCAACATTTTGGCGACGGTTCCTAAGTGTCCACAAGTCCCAGGAATGTGGGGAAGCAAGGTACATGGGTTTTTTATGGGGACGGGTCTCCATGCAACATAAGTACTACAACACTTTTTGAATGAGGAAGGGGTATATCAGTTGTACACACGTCAAGTGTAGATCAACAATGTTTTAGAGCCATTTTCATATTCAAATCACTCAATTGATTTGATATTGGATAATGATGAGGAAAACTTGATCATTCTCATTGATTGTTCTTGAGTCTTAAACTAAGTATATTAATCTTTTTCCTAATGATCTTTCCAAAAATGTAACAAAATAACCAACGGAAAGTCCTCAAGGCAAGTCTTCTATTCCACCCTTCCTCTCCTCATCACTTAGGTCCTCAGTCAATAAGCTTTCCAAGTTACCATTTCTCTCAAGCGAAGGCCGCTCTTCTAGGGTTGTAATTGGAGGTATTTTGACAAGAATCCTTGTCCACAACACAACATCTCTATGTATTGGCCCCATTTTTTTAAAAGGATTTTCCTTTTATCTTGGTTCTTTTGAGCAATGAGATAGAGTCCGAAATGAAGGTAGACTAAGCTCTCTACCTTCTTAGATCCCAATTGGTTTATTTTCACTAAAAGAATCAAATAATAAGAGCTCCAATTCCTTTAATAAAACAAAAAGGTTGCTACCTTTGAGAGCAACCATATGGCAAATCCTTGCCACCTGGAGCATACACTATGAAACCACCACTGATCCATTGGATCCTTATGCTTACACCTCTTTCTCAAAGTGGCACGTGAGATAAAGACAACTTGTCCAAGTGAAAATGAGGCAAATTGAAAACATATATCAGATGCCCCTTCTCTGGAAACATAATTTTTTTTAACAACATTCATAAATCCTTTCACCACCTCTCTTCTTTGGGAAGGAGCATGCCTTCCCATTACACGATCATACCATTTCACATTGATTGCATTTGTTTTATTTCAGATGGGTTGCTTAGTTTATTCTGCTACCATTGTATAAATGTTTTCCATTGTGCCTATAAAATAGGATTTCTTTTATCATTGAATCCCTTCGCATAGGGTTCATATTCTCATAAATATCACCTAAACATAAGTTGTTCCTATCCACAAATAAATCATATCACATATTTTCTCAACAAATTTGATAACAAATTTAACATCGGCCCGAAAATGATTTATCCGAAGTCAAAACAACTCTAACATCGGCCCGAAAATGATTTATCCGAAGTCAAAACAACTCCAATAGTTCCATCTCCAATAGCCAATGAAGAAGAATGTAATAAGTGCATAATCAAGTATCAATTGGTTTAAGAAGTCCAAATTTGGCAAACTCACAATGAATGGCTTGTGAAGGGTGCTAATTATATATAAAACCATAAATTTTATGCTTATTTTCAATAAGCACTAGATTCCACTGCAGTTTGTCATTATTTTTCTATGAAGTTTTTAAAGAATGTGGTAATATGAATATATTTTTTTGGGTACATTAAGGGTATATATATCAAAATTTATAACTTATAGATATACTAGCTTAACTACATAAATTAAATGGCTAGTGAATATTGATAAGCATCAATCCATAATAAATATCAAAACACTTCATGATTCATCTAAAGTTGTTAATAAAAAACAAAAATAAAAAAACAATTTACAACTTTATTTTAAATTATTATTAATTATAAAAATTAATTAATATATAATGTTAGACATATATACATTTAAAAAAACATGAAACAAAATTCTTAACCATGGGGATTTACCCCGACTTTATTATGGAGATTCTTAATCTGTAAATAGGTTTAGTTACAATATCATGGGCTAATACCATGACTTATCTTTAAATGCCCAAAAACCCATAAGTTACTTCATATGGCACTTGTTTATATGACATTTTTTTAATTAATCAATTTAATTAAAACAATAAAAGGGGCATAATTACTTCAAAGATAAATCTCAACCATTGATTTGTGTATACTACTACAAATATTCTAGAATATTTCATGGAGGTTAAATCCCCACCATTCACCGAATAATTATTGATAATTAAATTAAAATTCTAGAAGCCCTATTTCAAAATAGACATACCAGGGTAATGAAAAAAACATATTAAAATTTATTTAAATTAGTAATGTTCTAGATTGTATGCACTAATGTGTATTCTTTTTAGATCGTTAACTTTGTTACTTAGCAAACTTACTTTGCATTAGTGACGACTTGGACAACATTAGACGCCCCACCTCTATAATGGTCTCATATAATTAGTCCTTTAAGGACAAAGTATTCTTTTTTTTGACTTAAACAATTGATAACCTTAAAAATATATGAGCCAAATATCAAAGAGACAATGATGCTTATTAGTGGATGATTCTAACAATGTGTCCAACTACCAGATATCCACCCACACTAAAAGACACTTTCAATAGTGTGATAGCCTTCTCTAGCTATGCCTTCTCCCTGCCAAACACCATAGCTTGGAACTTCTCATAACTAGGTAGATTATGGTCAGTTAGTCCCACAACATTAATAGTATGGAGCATTTATTCAATATAGGTGAACAATTTGCATTGGAATGGGTTTCACATGCAAGAAAAGATCTTGTTATTGCAAGATCAACATCACCCTTAACCTTCACAGCAAAGTTGAATTAAACATATCACAACCACCACCCGTGTTAGCTCTTTTGCATTATTTATTTGGAATATCCATGGAGTCATTGGAAGGCACATGCTCATTATGACATCCCTTGTGGTTAATCCCTCTCATAACTATTATTATGAATTACATTCACATAAATAATGCGGAAATGTAGTATAAGACTGTCTGAGAAGAGGACATGCATTTGGAGCTTGAGTTGAGAAGTTGCTAGTGGAAGTGCCCGAGAAAAGATTGCACTCAGAGGTGTAATTAAGAAGCTATCTAGCTTCCCAAAGAGAAAGGGTAGTTAGTATAGGAAATTAAGAAAAGAGATGGGGCTCTTGCATAATTAGATGAGCCTTGCTATCCATGTACCTAGAAAATTGTGTTGGTATGGTCAACACGACAGGGGGAAACAAAGAGGACGAGGGGCTGACCCATGGAAATAGAGAATAAGAGAAGTTTTGGACTATGTGAAGAGAGCATTCACAAGTGCAAGAACAACACAGAGGGAAACACATCTTCCTTGACAATATAAAGAAAAAAGGAGGATTCAGGAGCACATGTAGAGATGAGAGGATGTGATAGCGCAAAAGACAAGGAAGACATTTTGGGGCACATACATATCGTTGGATGCAGAGTAGAGTGGGCAGAGTGATTGGAGAGAGGAAAAACAAAGGATAAAGGCATGAACGTGCAGGAAAAAGAGAAAGGGAACGATTTTGAGAGAAGGAACATCAGATTGTTGTTGAGGAGAAGGAGACACATTGGTTGGAAAAATCCTGCTGGGGTTGTAGGTGGAATCATTGTGAGGTCCTTGGACTCCTAGAAATTGACTAAATATAGAACATTCACTTGAGCACTTCACTACTTAGGCTTTGAATCTGGCTTGGGGGTGGCTATCTACAAGAAATATTGTAGCACATATTAGCCTATTGTTGGGAGGAGAGTTGAAGTCCCTTCTCTAGTTTCCAACATCTTTAAATAAATAAGATAAGTGTTAAATATTGTAAAGATTTTTATTCCTATGATATGCCATCAAGGATATTAGATTCATCATAGAGCTATGGATATCTAGTTATTTAGTGTGTTTATGGTAATTAGGGATTCTTTGAGATATGTGGATTTAACCTTGTCAACTCATTGCAAGAGAGAGCTGATGTATACATTCCTGGTGGTCTAGAGTAACTAGAAATCCTTTTGTTACCTTATACGAATTTGGTTATCTTTTGTCAATAAGAGTATTTGTGGCAGTTGACTTGTTTGATGCAGGGTGTTGATGGGGATGCTTGGATGTCCCAATATCCCATGTGTTAGTTAAACTTGTATTTGGAAGTCTTGGAAACTTGTTGCTATGATATTAATTGCATGTAATTCCCTTAACAATTGTAGGGCTTTACGCATGGATGGGTGTGGAATTATTGGCCATTTTCATGTCTAATTGGTATTTTCATTAGTAGGGTGATTGATGCACTGTGTATATGAGGAAGATCTAGCTCAAAAGGTAACTGAGATCTCTGTATAAACATAAGCTAAATGCATGGTTGTGCAAGGTTTCTTGATATGCTTTAGTACTGCTGATAAGATGGTATATTATTGTATGCTTGGGATGAGATGTTTACATGTTTGTTCTCATGATATGAGAGGTCTAGGCATCTTTGTGCTGCTAATATAATCATATAAATTACAAGACTCAGTTGGATGTTTCAAGAATTCATATATGTTGTTGTGGTATGCTAGATTTCAAGGCTTGCGGGTTATAAAGGAAAGTGGATCCCTAGTGTTAACACTCAGGTTGTTCCCCAAAAGTTGTAAGAAAAGGGAATAAGGTCGAGGTAACCACAAACCAATCTTTTAGACACAGATTCTAGCCAATCTGCATCCAGAGAGGGCTCTCTCTTTATAATTTAGCTTTTCTTTGAGGTATATTAGGCTAGTTATGAGGTACATGGGCTTTGTTTTGAGTTTTAATGGTGATATTCAATAGAACATGGGTGTAAGTCTGAAAAGTTCAGTCCATTGGGCTAATGGAGTCTATGAGGATGAACTGCTGGATATGGTTTTTTTTTAACAGAGGATGGTATTACAGAGCAAGGTAATCAATTATGGAACAATTTATAGGTTGGAATCAGATGGAATGGAGTCAGAGGGTGAAGGGCAATTAAGAATCTTTCATCATGCTGATAGAGGGAAAAATGATAATTACTGCTAAAGAGTAGTTAAGAATTCCTTATCTAATATTCAAGATCCAAGAACCGGGGGAAACAGGAGCAATTAAGAATTCTTGTTTATGCTAATTCTGAAGAAAACATTAATAATAACAGAGATTGAACAAAGAGTGCAAACAAGCAAATTCTGAGTTATTCTTTTTCTCTGTTATTTAGTTCATGAAACATATATGATATAGTAAACACAGAAACTGTAAGACACAAGTTAGAAGAGACTTATTGATCCACAAAACTATTCAAGAATTATGTAACAGGGCCCTCAGCATCAAATTCCACATCCAGAGAGTCCAGCAACAATGGGTTCCAACAACTTTTATATTCAGAAAATTTTCAGAGTTACAGTGCAGTCTAAGAAATGCATCACCAACTCCGAATACTTAGCTTGGGGAGGTATTTGTACTCAAATGTTTTACAAAATATCTCAATGAGATAATATCTAGCAATAACTCATTCTACCTACTTAAAGGAGAAATAAATGATCTTGAAAATAGGGAAAAATAAATGAAGAAGTAAATGCTGTTGTGCTCGCTACTCAGGTGGTGAAATACGCTGACTTTAGGCTTGGTGAGTCGGCTGGTAGCTACTTTCCACTAATATTCCACGTTGTTGCCCCAACTTTCTCGGGCGTTTTTAATTCTGATTTGATATTGTTGCCCCGCATGATTCTCATCCATTCCTATTCTCCGCTTTATGGTACATGGTACCAAAACTTTTGATTTACCAAGGATACAAAAGATATCAGAAATATGTCTATACAATTTCCACATGCTTTGCCACCACTGCTCCTCTGGTAACTTATGTCTTTGTAACTTTCTTAAAGTCTCATCAGCGTCTGTGTACCTGAAGAAATTAGGTTGGATTGTAAAAAGGTGTTTCACTTTATGCTCAATATAAAATAGATTTTCCAAGTTGTTGTAAAGGGCTTGGCCAGAGGGAAGTGCTTTCACTCTTGAAGTACTTGATGATGCATTTACTTAACCAACAACACTTTTATTCAACTTGTGTGTGTACTCAACTTGTCTCAACAGGCATTGATTACTCCCCAACAGACTTGGCAAGGCCTTTTCCTGCAAAATTGCAAATCTTTCTATAAAAGAATTTATCTCCACTTGCATGTCCTGGCACCTCCTCTCTAAATTTTGCATCAGGGTTCTCATGGTCAGAACTCTTTTGACTGTTAGAATGGTGCCTGTCCTGTCTCTGATGTCCAGTGCTGCTAGTTCTTTACTAGTTTGTTCAAAAAATGTATTAGCCTGTTGGCATGTTTGGGCATATATCCCAATAAAGTTCTGGCCTTTTGAATTTCTACTTGGGCTGCTGCTATCAAGTCAATCTGCTCATATATAACCTGAATAGATCTCCACACATTACTAATGGATTGATTGATGTTAGCCCACAAAATGCCTTTGATTTCTTCGAGAGGCTTATCTAAAGAGGTGTCCTTTCCCAATGCTTTCACCTTGTTCTCTAATGCTTTAACCTCTCTTGTGTTTTCTGCCACAGTCATCTTGGATTTGTCATAACTCACTTCTAATTTTGCCAATTTCTCTTTGGCCTCTTTCAATTCTGATACTTGGAGTTTTAATTCCTCCATGGCTTTTATTAACTCCTCTGTGGTCATGGCAGTGCTGCTGCCTGCTGCTGTTGCTGATGTACCTGTGGTGATTTATGCTGTTGATGCCGAGACAACGGGAGGCACTGCTGTTATAATTGTAGGAGGGACAATTGTGACTGTTGGAGCTACTTTAGGTGGCTGGGACGTCGACTCTCCCTGCTTCTCTTGTAGTTCTTTCTCCAATGCTTGCTCTGTCTCACTTAATCTTTCATTCATTCTCATAAGTAGGTCCATCATGTCCTCCTCTGACTTTTGCTGTACAACCTCTGTAGTTTGTGTATGCATAGTATTAGGCAGCTTTAGTTGTTTCCTGAGGGCAACAATGTCCTCTTCCTTCTTCTTCATTAATTCTTTTGTTCTTTTGGAATCCTTGGGATCATGTCCCAGCTCAATAATAATATCTTCCAAGGATTTTATCCTGTTGTCCTTGGCTAAAGAGGATGCCTTCTCCAAATCTAGTTGAGCAGAGGTGTTGGTCAATGAGTTTTGCAATTTATGATCCAACATTGCCATATCTGCCAGTGTGGAATAGACCATCTCTCCCATTTGCTTATGTAACTCAATTTGGTCCATTGGATGAATGTCTTTGACAAGGACCTCCAGATTTGTTCTGATGTAGTCAGCTGCTGATTGTGGTTGTTTCACTTTAGGCCTAAAGTGGCTCAAGATCATCTTACCTTCTTTAATGTCATATGCAGACATTAGCCTTTGCTGATTGGTGGGGGCCATCTTGAGAAACTGATTATAAGGTTGCAGCCTCAGTGGGTCATTCCGGGCCTTTATCTCTATGAATGTCTTTTTGATATCTTAGCCCTGCCTGCTTTGTGGCTTAGTGGATGAGACTTCCATGCTATGCTGCCTTTCTAGGTCTTGCTTGTGAGAGCTGGTGGATGTTTCCTGGCTGACCATCTTTTCCCCTCTTAGACTGCATGTGGTTTCCTCAATAAATTCATTTTCTGATAGAGGGTTTAGCCTTTGTCTTTTTCCCCCTGGTTGCTCCGCTGGTCCACTCATGGGTGTGCCTTCTTCCCTGTCCCTTTTCTGGGCCTTTTCTTCATTAAGAGGAGTCTGCAAAGCTGGTATCTCTGGTGCTTTGGTTTGGACAGGAGGAATTTTCCCTGGGCCCTGTTCTTTTGATGCTGCTGGCTGATCTGTCATTATGTGCTGCTCTGTATCTAGCACTTCTTTGCTCTTTGATGTCCCTGTAGTTGGTGTAGCGATTTCTTGTGTAGGCTGCTGAGAAGTTCCAATAGCGGATGTGCCCACTCCTGCTTGCTGAGGCAGCTCGAAAGATACCTGTCCAAAAGAGTCCAGGTCAAGCATCTTTTCAAGATCTTTGATAGCTTGTTCCATCACTTCTTGCTGGGTAAGTTCTTCTATTAATGTACCCTCTACCCACTCATCTTGATTAGCAAATTTCTCTACTTCAGGGATCCTAGAGTGCTTATAGGCTGATAGCCTGTTTTTTACTTTTCTGTCACTAATAAAGCCATTTGGGTTATATGGTACCCACCAGAAACTTTTCTTCAATCTAAGTTCTTCCCCCAATATCTTATCAGCATCTTCCCATGCTTCCCTCTTGTTAATGATAAAAGGGCCTAACTGGTTTCTTATTCTCAGCTGGGTCTTTTTCTTTACAATGCAAAAGTGAGTTAAATCTGCATTGATAAGCTGCCTGAAATACTCCAGTGCAAACAGTCTCATAGGCACATAGTTGGGAAACTTATAGGGGCATACCTCACAGCCATATATTCTGATTTTAGAGTGATTCTGGTAGAGGTACCAGTCACCTATTATGTAGTTTATAGAGAGCTGTAAAATCTTTTGCATATCACCAGAGAATCTAGGGGGATGAGTTCTCATCAGTAGAGAGGAGACCGGATGTATAAATAAGTCAATGAATTCACAGTAGGTATAAGGGGATCTAGAAACATGGTGGAAGGCTGAGGTCCAAAAGATCATAGACCTCCTCTCTCCTTTGGAATTCAACTTTCTGATGGGAAACTGAAAAGTGTCTGGCTAATAATACAGAAACATATGGTATATATAAGATGTATATTTGAAGACTCCTTCTCTATCTAGACTCACGAACTAGTCATGGATCTTGTTAGCAAATAAAGTAGCATAATCATATTTGACAGTAGGGGGTTGTCCTGGAGTAAAGATGGACAATAAAACTAAGGTGGTCTCATCAACATATTCACTTGTCTTAAATCCCAGGACATAGGATATTATATCAACTAAGAGTTGCCCTATTTCATTGAACCATACATGCAAATATGGAGGCGGGCCTTGGGGCTGGCGCTCTAGTCTCATAAACGTTTTAGCAATGCGGGTTATCTCTGAATTGGACAGTTTAGGGCTCTGCTCAAGCAAGAATCCCATAGAAAGAGGAGCCATAGGCTGAATGGGTTTGAAGTGAAACATCTCATTGATGGACTCAGGAGTTATATAAAAGAGGACAGTTCTAGATGGAGTCTTAACTGCTCTTTGGGTAGGTTCATAATTGGCACAACATAGGCGGATAATATCAAGGAAAAAATTTACTGAGGGGAGGTAGTACATGGGAAGGTTGGATTCCCATGTCCCACAAAGATCAGAGTTACTTTGGTAACTGTTCCTAATTTCACAAAATGGCTGGGGGTGGTTTTTATCACCAATCAAGTCTTGGATTTGAAAATCTCTGTCAGCTAAGGGTAACCACTCTAGGTCTTTGTGAGGTGCATTGAGAGGAGCAACATTCAGGGCCATCGGAGGTTTCATACTTGGTTAAAATTGGAATTTGGGTTTTTGTAGCAAAAGAAGGCAAAACAAGAGTTCTGGGAGTCTTTTTATGAATAAACAAAATGTTTTCAACTCGAATTTGGCATTCTTTTGGGAAAATTTGCAGAGAAAAACTGAAATTACAGGTTCGGGAGGAAACTGGGTAAATACCTGTTTTCTAGAATCGAATAGAGTAATTGCCAGTTGCAAGATGGAATGTTGGGCACGACGCTAGAGCTTGCTTGGTTGGGTGGCAGACTTGTACACTTCGAACAATCAGGTGGATGTAGATTGCATGCAACAATTTCGTAGAAAAGAATGAATAGAAATGGGCGAAAATGACATTTTTACGACTTTTTAACAAAAATTTGGCTTTGCGGGGTTTTTTGGCACTTTTGGTTGAATGACGTCAGCATGACGGGATATTTTGTCGCGTAGCAAAGGTGATGTGGCGGTGACGTCAGCAGGCGGGGCCAGCAGGAGGGCGGTAAGCGGTATCGGCCCACACTGCTTTTGGGCCCAAGTGGTCTCGGGCGGAGGGGCCGTGAGCATGGTGGGAGGGCGCCACGCGTCCAAGGTACGGGTGACAATACCATGGTTCCCCGGGCGTTAAAGTACATCGGCGGAGGGGGTCGCGATATGGACCTCAGCCGTCGGATGCGAGGGCCGAGATCTGACAGTTGACGGAGGCCGGAGGTAGCTCAGGGTTACGACGCGAGGCCCATCAATTAAATCAGATATTTTAATGTTTCCGGGTGCGATATGATAGGTATGCAGGGTTTTTAAGTTAGGTGATTAATTAACCAAAGGTTAATTAATCCTTTGGATGGCGCGCGGTAGGTTATTAATAAATCCCAAATGGATCTATTAATCCCTAAACATAGTGAATTTGGTTATATAACCGGGGACAGGAAATATTAATAAGTGGGGTTTTTATTATAAATATAAAACGGGAACGAGTAAGGGGCGAGACTTAAATAATAATAATGTTAAAGTTAATATGTAGAATTGAGTGCAAAGCACTAAGTTGTAATGTTTCAAACTTAGGCAAAAGACAAAAGAGGGATTTTACACATAAATGTGGCTTATTTGCCTAAAGCAAGCGTATTATTTTACTTAGGCCTTTTCATGAAATGGAGTGAACTAGGAGTATTGAGCAGATTTCAAAATCCTTAGGGGGAGGTTAGTAAGTGATTTTGGGAGAAGTGTGAAGGGAAGTTAGTCATGCCTTGTTTGAGCTGCCTTCAAACATCTGCAATGGTACTTGTGATGTGAGTAAGATGAAGATTTTAAGAGAAAATTTCAATCACAAATATGCTTCTGCAACACCAAAACTGATTACCCAGCCTACTGTACCTAACATTTTTTCTTCTTTTTCTATGGGTGCACTTAGACTAGTAGACCCTTACAATCTTCTTTTATTTTCATTGCAATCCTGTCTAAATCTACCCTTATAACATCCAAGGGCTCAGGTTTAACAGTTGAGCTCCTTTGCTTCTCTACCTATCTATTTACTTGCCAAGATTGAACAGTTTGGACAGGTATTATTTCTCTATCTCTAAGACAAGTAAATTCAAACATGAACTGGCCAAGATTAAACTGTTTGGCCATCCATCTATTGTAGCATCACTGAAGAAGCTACACATCATTAGATCTTTACAAAAATAGAACAGTAGTGGCATTTTGGACTTGCACACTTTCATGGTCCTTTGTTTGGGGTTCATTTCTTTCATTTTCTTGACCATTTCATTCTTCTTGCCCTTTGATTTTTCTTTTAGGGCATACCCTCTTTACATTTTATTTTATTTTTATTTTTTTATTTTTTAATTTAATTTAATTTATTTTTTTTAATTTCTTCGGAATATGGAAAACCTTTGCAACCAGCCAAAAGGTATGAACATATTAGAACTCTTCAATGTCAATCATGAAAAATGACACCTATTGGTATAGGAACCTAACAATGGCTCCACTTGGGGATGACTTTCCCTAGTGGAAAGTTAAGAACAACAGGTCAGATTGCCTTCTCCATCACCTCTGATTTTGCTCTGAAATTTGCTTCTGCTGGTTGCTTTATTATACTTATGACAATTGTAGTGGTGAAGCTTAGGGCCTTCTCTTCGTGCTTCACCTTCAACCAATTTTCTGCCCAATCCAAGTCTATACACTATCAAATATAAAGTATGTACAGTTTAGGACAAAAATACCTCAGACAGTCGGATCAAAATAGTGCTTGAGCATCCAACCATTAACTGGCCCTCTCTCAGCTTTTGTACCATCCAGACTCTTTAAAAAGTAAGTATTGTTTCCTTGTACAACCTGGATGATAAAAGGTCCCCTCCATAGGAAGTCAAACTTCCCATGTTTTCCTTTATCTTCTCTTATGGAGTCCCATTTCAAAACCTTGTCTCCAATATAAAAGTCTTCTTCCTTAGTCCTCTTATTAAATATCTTCTTGAGCTGTTCTTGTAACACTTGAGATCTTTGATATACCTCTTCTCTCGTCTACTGCAAATGAATGGTCTGATTTACTCTTCTTTGAATGTCATTGGGTTCTGCCTTCATTTCTTGTAGCAATTTCATCACAAGGATTCCCAAAGATGTAGGAAAAATAGTCTCCATGCCATAAACCAACTCATAGGGGCTTGTTCCAATGGATCTCTTTGTAGTCAATCTGTCTGCCCATAGTGCATTGATAAGCCTCTTATGCCAGTTTTTCTTGTTTTCTTCTAACACTTTCTTAATGATATTGATCAGGCTTTTATTGGAGGATTCAGCTAGACCATTACCTTGAGGGTAATAGGCTGTGGAGTGACCCAAGGTAATGTGGTACTTGTGACAAAAATTGATCATTCTTTTGGATTTGAAGGCAGTAGCATTGTCAGTTATAATCTTTTTAGGACAACCAAATCTGGACAGGATGTTGGTTTCTAAGAATTGCATGATGACTGAATCATTGGCTTGTCTACAAGGGATGACCTCTATCCACTTGGTGAAATAGTCTGTGGCAGTCAGGATCCATTTATGTTGTGTTGAAAATAATGCTGAGAGGGGGGGGGAATCAGTATTATCTAGTCCTTTTAACAATTCTTCCTTATTTATACTTTGAATTATTTTTGCATATCAGTACCATAAAACAATGAGCATGAACAAGAAAAACAGGCAGTCACATCAAAGAACACCGGATATAAGGTGGAAACCCAATGTGGGTGAAAACCACCTGCTGCAATATGTCTCTATCTTCTTTCAAATTAGAAACTCCTTTTACAATGGTCTTGTACTGGTGCAGTCCTTTACCAGTACGCAGGCTGCAACCTGCAGAGAGCTACAACTCTCTCTCATTTTCCAGTCTCTCCTGGAAGGGAGCTACAACCCCCTACTTCTTTTCTTTCAAGGACCACTTTTCATAAATTTTCAAACTGGATCCATAAATATCAAATGATCATCAAGTACCAGTAAGTCACCCAGATAACCAGATCCACAATGACATAAAACTAAACCCAGAACACCTTATCAACAAAAAAATCAGTCAACAAAAGATCTTAAGACAGATACGCAATTTCCTTTTCTGGCGCCTTTGTGGCGTCTCTTGTGGCGCCTCCTGCGGCGTCTCCTGCAGCGCCTCCTGCGGCGTCTCCCGCGGCGCCTCCTGTGGCGTCTCCTGCAGCGCCTCCTATGGCGTATCCTGTGGTGCCTCCTGTGGTGTCTCCTGCGGCGCCTCCTATGGCGTCTCCTGCGGCGCCTCCTGTGCCGTCTCCTGCGGCGCCTTCTATGCCGTCTCTTGTGGCGCCTTCTGTGGCGTCTCCTGCAGCGCCTTCTGTGGCGTCTCCTGCGGCGCCTTCTGTGGCGTCTCCCGTGGCGCCTTCTGCGGCGTCTCCTGTGGCGCCTTCTGCGGCGTCTCCTGCGGCGTCTCCTGCGGCGCCTCCGCACTTCCGCAGCTGCAGCGCTCGAGAGATCACCCTTCACAGATTCAATTTCCACTTCACTTTCATATAGATCGAGCTTTTGAAATAATAACCCAATATTTCAGATCTTAAGATATTCAACCCAAAAGCATACACAAGCCAAATGATCTCCTTTGCTTTATATAGGCAAGCTCTTCCTCAAATCATGGACCAATACCATGGGCCAAACCATAACAAACCAATACCATCAACTCAATACTAGGGATCAACACGTCTGTCGAGATGCCATGGTCCAAAAACCATAGGTTCAAATTCCAAGGACTAAATACCATGGACCAAAGGTAAGTTTTCCCACATGAAATAAACTTTTCTCTGCATAAAATTCCGTGAACTTTTCTCCACATGAATAAACTTTTTAATTCTCATCATATTAAGAGCCATGCCATGGGTGTTGCCATCAAGTACAACATCTGTAACATATAACCATACCAGAAACATAATGCCAACAAGGGGAAACACAGATAGGTGATTGGGAGTTCATTAGGGTAGCACTTGCCGAGAAAGTTTGGAGAGTTGGAGTACAACAGAGAATCAGCCTTTGGGAGGAGTTTGGGAGCAGGAGGTTGCTGCATTTGGGCAGCTCGACTTACAACTTTGGTGGAATATGTAGAGGGCCATTCTGGGGCTCACGTGGGAGTTGGTGGAGAGAGCTACGGAGTTTGGGTCAGTTGAGGGAAGGGAGGAAAGCCATAGGGGATAAGATCTCAGTGTTTGGGGCAAATTTGGAGGGCTTTCCCAGCCAATTCCAAACAGGTTGAGATTTCTAGCGTGAGGAGGAGGCGTGGTCCTTGGAAGTCGATTTTTAGGGATCTTAACTAAGCCAAAGCCTTCCTGGGTCTTGGTGGGCTTTTGTTGAGGATCCGAGAGCTAAAGTTGTAGAATTTTCTGAGCATATGAAGCAGGGTTTCCAGCACATCCTTTCTAGCAGGCAGCACAATTTTTTAGGCAGCGTAGATCACCTCTAGAGTAGCAGTTAGGAAGTTCTAGGATCGTCATTTTCTTACTTTGATTTTGTCACGCTTTGCCTTGGATACAAGCCCAGGTGCACCATTCCATCACTATTGTATTTGCCCCAGAGAGATTTAATAAAATGGATCATATGTTCTCTATATCTAGTGCTTTCATGGGTGTTTATTGATTGTATCTCATTTTTGGATGTTGGTTTGTCTATTTGCTTTGTGTATCACTTCATTTCCTAGTTAGGAACATTACAGTGGTATCAGAGCCCAGATTTTGGCTCAGCTGTGGGGAGTTTCTCCTATGAATGAAGAGGATTAACATAATATTACGTACAAGAGGCAGAGGTACCAAAGCAGATAAAGAGAGATGGAAATCACTCTAGACATGAAGGTGAGGGGAAAGGTTGTAATAGTAGAAGACATGGGAGAGCCCAAGAGCAAGGAATTTGATAGCCTCTTGAAGGCTCTGAATGATTAAGCAAAGGGTCAAAAGGAAATGCTAGATGAGATCAAAACACAGAACCGGGAGAGAAGCACTCCTAAGGGGTTTCTATTTGGAGAGACTTCGGGGGCCTCTCAACAATTCGATCATCCTTCACCCACTACAAAGCCTCCATCAGGGAGTGGGCCAACTCGAGCTACATTGCCCTCTTTCGTGCCTTTGGCCCATAATGAACCAGCAGGGATCGAAGATCCTTCACAGACGGGAGAGCCTTTAAGGGAATAGCAGTCTATGGGAGTAGACTTCAGGGAAGCACTCTCTTTTAGAGATTTCTGCAAGCTTAATTAGAATGAGAAGAGCAAGGGCCATGGAGAACAAGGCACGTATATATATGAGTTGCAACAGACTATAGGGAGGATGTACTTCCTCGCATATGATGGCACTACCAAGAGCACCGCTTGGGCCTAGGTAGAGGAGATGGACACTTATTTCCAACTCAACCAGATGACGAAGCTAGAGGTCATCAAGATGGCCACACTGCACTTGGAAGGGAAAGCCCACAACTGGTGGTTTCATGGCTTGGCTACCTTGGGGCATGCCAATGTGACTTCATATGAGGATTTCACCAAGAGGGTGGTTGATCAGAGGGATCTGAAGGCTCACTTCAGGGAGCTAACCCAACTTCGATAGATAGGTAACCCAGATCAGTACTTATCAGAGTTCTTAAGAGTCTCAGTGATGGTGTCAAACCTATCAAATGCTCAGAGGGTGTACACTTTCATAGAGAGCCTACTCGAGCCCCTGCGTGGATTGTGGTGAAGTCACACAAGCCCTCCACATTGCAAGAAGCAGTGACATGTGTTAAGGATTTACAAGGGGCCATCCCCAAGTCATGAGCACCCTTTCCTACATGAACTCCCTACCCCCAGAAGGGGAGTGATACTAGACCACCACCACAAAGAGCAGCCCAGGGGCATGGGCAGATGAATGATGAGACACAGAGGGACCTCAGGAGGAGGAAGTTGTGCTTTACTTGTCGGGATCCCTAGGCACCAGGCCGTCGATGCACAGCTGGCAAATCCCACTACATCGAGGTCTTCTCAGATAGTGATTATGAGTATGAGGTGGAGCCAGAGTGTGGGGTGGGAGATGGCGAGAGTTTAGCAGAGAGGGACTTCCATCAGCACCTCCATAGGGAAGGGCATCCTTTGCTCCATCCGAGGGAGTCCTTGCTTCTTTATGAAGGTCCCAAAATATTTGACATTGAGGGTTAGAGGTACGATATAGGGGCAACGGGTCTCAGTCTTAGTTGACAGTGGGGCTACCCGCAACTTCATAGATGCCCAGTTGGTATAGAGAAGGGGCCTCGCCAAGAATGAGTTTGAGGGCTTTTAAGTCCTGGTGTCGGGTGATCGAACCATGCAATGCACTCAGTATGTACCTGCCTTGACGATGACCATGGGGAACTACTCCATGACAAACCATTTCTTTATGGTTGATGTGTCGGACACCAATGTAGTGATGGGTGTCCGCTCGTTGTACTCCCTTGGACGAGTTACCACTTATTGGAAGAAGTTGCAGATAGAGTTCACCAGCTCGAATTCCAAGTTGGTGGTCCTCAGAAGCATGCATTCATACCCACCATAGGCAGTCTCAATGCATAGGATGGAGGAAAATTTGCAATATGGAGATATAACGTGGCAGTAGAGCTAAGGGTTCAAAGGTTGGGGGTTAAGCCCAGTCACCACCTCCTGACATACAGGCCTTGTTAGATAGGTACTCAGTAGTATTTGAAGATATTCCACCAAGGCAACCACCAGACTGGGGTTTCAAGCACACCATCGAGTTGGAGCCTGGTGTTCAAGCAATGATTACAACCCCTTATAGGCACCCCAAGGCCTATATGGACAAGATTGAGTGGGCCATCATAGAGTTGTTGGTGTTAGGCCACATCTGGCCAAGTTCCAGACCATTTGCTTCTTCAGTAGTGTTAGTGAAGAAGAAGGATGGAACCTTGTGCATGTGCATTGACTACCGAGCACTCAACAGGAAGACATTGAAGAACTGGTATCCCATTCCTCACATCGATGATTTGATGGATGAGCTTAGAGGAGCGAAGTACTTCTCTAAAATATATCTTCATTCGGGGTACCATTAGATTAGGGTGAGGGACCATGACATCCCCAAGATAGCCTTTCGATGCCATTATGGGCACTTCGATCTATTGGTCATGCCCTTTGGGTGGACCAATGCCCTGGCTACCTTCCAATCGTGTATGAACCATGTGTTCCAGAAGTAGTTGAGGAGGTTTTTATTGGTGTTTTTTGACAACATACTGATATACAACAGAACTTGCGGGGAGTTGTAGAAATTTCACCGTAGATTACACTGATTATGCAAAATACTAAAGCAAAATACTTGATCTACTTCTACAAACAAACTTGCAGAAGCTTAATCAATTTTGAGCAAGATCAAATAGAACACATATAACAGAGAAGTAGAAATCAATCACACATGAACACAGAAGAATACTCTGGGGAAAGCCTCAACTAAACCGCGTATCTTGTTATATCATACCAAGTGGAATTCTCAGGATTACACAAAATTCTTTAGATCACATAAGCTATCCAGCTCTCAGTACAATCCCTTCCTGCTCTCATAGATAGAGATACAACACATAATGGCTTCCTTCAGTTCATCAAGCCTCCTATTTTCCTTTGCACAGTTTCTCCTAGGTTCTCTAGTTGGCAACCTGTTGATTCTCCCTCACACACAACCTGGCCTTTGCAAATACTGCGCAATCCTGAAGGAGCTTCCTTCTGCAGTGGATGAGTTTCTTATAGGAAAATTCTCCAACTGGTAGTACTTGTCCCTATCTTTAAACTCAACTAGGTCTTTCTCTGAACTGACATGCAATGAGGTTATTTATGAGAGAATATTTGGTTATCTGCGGAGAACACTAGTTGCATGCATGAATGCATTAACTGACTGAACTCACAATTAGTTCCTCCAACTGTTTGGAATTAATTTAACTGGACTTAACTCAGTTAACTGAGCTAACTAATTACAAATCAAATACAACTCATCCTTATCTCCTTAATTAAGGGATAACTTCCTCAATCAAAGGGATAATTGTTGCATGTCTTCACATAGACTTCATGTTTGATTTTCTCCAACTAATAAACTGAAGATGAATTAATTAATTTTTTTCAAAGAACTGCCGAGACCAAATTCGAATTTTAATTCTCTTTTTAATTCAAGGACTAATTAAAATTGGAATCTATCCCGAAATTCTATATATCAATGTTATTTTAGCATTTCTATTTTTTGCTATTTCCAACAGAGTTGGAGTATATCCTGAAATGCTATTTATAACAATGCTATCTTTATCATTTCTATTTTTAGCATTTCTTGTTGCTATTTTCAACAGGAGCATCTCCAACACTTAAAGGAGGTGTTGCATATTTTGGAGGAACAATAATTCTATGCCAAGCTATCCAAGTGTGAGTTTGGCCTGACCGAGATGATCTACTTTGGGCATATTATTGGCATAAATCAGGTGAAGGTACATGAGGAGAAAATATGAGCTATCTGTGATTGGCGGATACCCATAGATGTGACAATGTTGAGGGGCTTCTTGGGAATCTGCACGTAGTACCAAAAGTTTGTCAAGGGGTTTTCACAGTTAGTAGCTCCTCTCACAGATTTGACTAAGAAAGGGGATTTTGTGTGGACAGATGGGGCATAGTCATCTGTTGACGCCCTCAAGGAGGTGATGGGAAGTTGTCCAGTATTGGCACTTGTAGACTTCTCCCAACCCTTCACCATGGAGTGTGATGCATATGGGGAGGGAATCAAGGATGGGTACCCCATTTCTTTCTAGAGTCGGAATCTCTTACCCCATGAGAGGTCATGCTCTATATGTGACAAGGAGATGTTGGCCATCTTGTATGCCTTGGCCAAATTTTGGAAATATTTGGTGGGTAACAGATTTTTAGTGAAGATTGATCACAACAGTCTCCATCACTTCATGGGGCAGCATGGCCTCAACGACAGACAATAGAGATGGGCCAGCAAGGTGCAGGCCTATGATTTTGACATTGAGTATGTGCAGGGGAAACACAATGTAGTGGTCGATGCCCTATCCAGGAGACTCGAAAGCCTCTCACTCATGAACATTTTCCATGATTGGAAGGCCCAGTTGTTGGTAGAGTATTCAAAAGATAGGAGGGCATGTGAGATTCTGGAGGGGACCCACACAGATGAGCGCTACCAGGCGATGGACAAGGTCATGTACTACAAGGGGCACATATTTATGGTTCCCAACTTGTAGTTGAGGGAGAGAGTGCTCCAGATAGCACATGAATCACCATTGTCAAGGCATTAAGGGCTTAAGAAAACATACATGGTAGTCATGGAGCGTTTCACATGGAAGGGCCTCAAGGGGGACATGTTGAGGCACGTATAGGAGTGTGAGGCATGTCAGAGGAACAAAGGGGAACTAATTCACCCCGTGGGGTTATTACAACCACTCCACGTCCCTAAGGGGAAATGGGAGAGAATCTCCATGGATTTCATCATTAGGATCCCCACAGTATAGGGCAAGGATTACATCTATGTGGTAATTGATCGGTTGACTAAGTATGCCCACTTCTTCTCCATCCCAACCCGGTATTCAACTTCACAAGTTGCATAGTTGTTCTTCAGGGAAGTCTTCTAGTTGCACGAGCTTCCTAAGAACATAGTGAGTGACTAGGACAGTAGTTTCATGGGAGGATTTTAGAAGAAGGTATTCATATTGGTTGGTATTGAGCTCACCCCTAGCATGAGATACCACCCCAAACAGATGGCCAAACCGAGCAAGTTAATTAGTGGCTGCAGGGGTACCTTAGGAACTACATGACTAGACAACAAAGGGCTTGGATTCAATGGATGCACTTGGGAGAGTATTGATACAACACCACCCATCACATGTCCATTGGTATGACTCATTTCTATGCCTTGTATGGTTATAATGCATTATCTTTTGCTGACATTGTTTTTGGAGACAACCTGGCCCCAAAGGCCAAGGAATGGATCCTAGAGAGTCAAGACATTCTTAAGGCTCTCAAGGACAACCTAGTAATAACACAAAATCAGTGGAAGATGTACGCTGATAGGCACCAGATTGAGAGATACTTTAAGGAGGGGGATTTGGTGTATCTTCAATTACAACCATATAAATAGTCCAACCTTGAAGAAAAAAGGGGTCGAGAAGTTGTAACCATGCTTTTATGGGCCATACAGGGTGGTCAGATGAGTTGGAGGCATGGCCTACAAGCTGAAGCTACCTCAAGTGAGCAGGATTCACAACATCTTCCATGTCTCATGCCTCAAAAAGGTGTTGGGACAACAAGTGACAACAGTAGTAGAGTTACCCCCATTAGACGATGAGGGCCATCTGGGTTTGGAGCTTGAGGCCAATTTGGAGACTCGAGAGAGGAAGCTAAGGAGCACGACCATCAGGGAATTTTTGGTGCACTGGAAGAACCTGTCGGATGAGGATGCCACATGGAGGGTGAACACATTTTGGAGTTCCTAGTGTTGAAGCTGCTTGAGGGCAAGCAACATTTGGGAGGTGAGGTCTGTCATGTCCCTTCCCAAATAAATTTGTAACAGGTTTTGATCTCTCCACAATTTTGCATAAATTTTAATGAGTAAAGGGACCCAATTTTTTTTTACTTAGGAACTTAGAAGAAAGGAAGGTTGAATTAGATTGCTAGTGGAAGGTGGGGGCCACCCACGTGGGAAAACACACTTGGGCGCCTGGGTAATTCAAATTGCCTTCGAGGGGAATCAAATGGCTTGGAGAGGGGCCCACATGGGGAAAGGAAAGTCCATGAAGATATAAGGAGGAAGAGCTCCCCAATTGAGGTATTCATTTGCACATTGAATTTACTTGTATTGCCCAAGCTGCATAGCTGAGTTACCTGGTTGTTTAGCATCAAGTTTCTCAGGCGGGAGACTCAACCTTTCCTTTGGGGGAATTCGAGTGCCACCCTAGGAAGGCATTTCACACTACCTTGAGGAGAACCAGAGGAGATTTATGGCCATACCACTCAACCTTCAAACCAGCAGAGCACATTTCTGGAACACGCAAAAGGGGAACATGCAGAGGTGATTGGGAGTTCATAAAGGCAACACTTGACGAGAAAGTTTGGAGATTTGGAGTACAGTAGAGGATCGACCTTTGGGAGGACTTTGGGAGCAGGAGGTTGTTGCATTTTGACAACTCGACTTACATCTTTTGTGGATTGCGCAAAGGGCCATTATCGGGTTCACTTGGGAGTTGGTGGAGAGAGCTATGAAGCTAGGGCCAGTCGAGGGAAGGGAGGAAAGCCATAGGGGATAACATCTTAATGTTTGAGGAAGATTTGGAGGGCTCATCTAGCCAATTCTAGACAGGCCAAGATTTCGAATGTGAGGAGGAGGGCGTGGTCCTTGGAGGTCGATTTTTAGGGGTCTGAACTAGGCCAAATCCTTCCTGGGTTTTGGTGGGATTTTGTTGAGGAACCGGGAACTGAAGTTGTAGAATTTTCTGAGCATAGGAAGTAGGGTTTCCAGCACATCCTTTCCAGCATGCAGCCCAGTTTTCTGGGAAGCGTAGATCACCTATGGAGTAGCAGTTGGGTAGCTTTAGGATCATCATTTTCTCACCTGGGTTTTGTCACACTTGTCCTTGGAGACAAGCCTAGGTGCACCATTCAATCACTATTGTATTTTCCCCAGAAAGATTTAATAAAATGACTCATATGTTCTCTATTGCCAGTGCTTTCATGGGTGTTTATTGGTTGTATCTCATTCCTGGATGTTGGTTTGTCTATTTGCTTTATGTATCACTGAATTTTCTAGTTAAGAACATTACATAGAGCTTGTTGCTCAAGAGAAAATGGAAAATGTAGAATCGATAATCAAAACATTTTCCACTATGAATGTTAATGAAGCTGATGATGGCCAAGGTTGGGCTTCACCTCCTCTGGCAAAAAATTTAGATATTTTGTTTGCAAACCAGTTAGGCCCTTTTCAAATTAACACGAGCGAAAAAACATAGGTAGTTGGTTTGTTAGATATGGTGCCAATCTATCCTTTGTACAAATATGTATCAAACATGTATTCAGAATTGAATTGTGGTTGGTGACTAGATATTTATTTTATTTTTCTGCATTTTCTTCTTGTCTTTATCTTTCCAGGAAAATAAATTTCTCATGTTTTCAACTGTAAGAATCTTGAGAATAGAAAGCATTATAACACTAGCTGATTAAGAAGTTCCTAGCCCTCAACTAGGCTAATCCTCCACCAATTTATGATTCATTGTACACTTATAAAGAAGAAGTTTCAACACCTAGGTTAGCTACTACAAGTGACCTGACATTGGACCAAAGGACCAATTTTTTAATATTGCATATTAAGGTGCTCCAATTCTTAAATTCTGCCCAATTTTGTCTTGGCCAATTGATCGATTTTCAACAAATTCTCTGATATTTTTATTTTCTCCCCTTTTGAATTGAGCAATGGAGGGAGTTGGAGGCAGGAAATGAGTCCTAAAGTGGAATTGAGCAAGGAATCTCCATCTTTATGAAAGGTTGAAGCTCTTTTTATTAGTACCTTGGTAGCAACTAAACTTCTATCATTTGCCACTGTATGGAACCTATTTTCGTAAAGACTCATCATGGGAGGGTGTTGCGGATGACCTTTGTATTCTTCCTCCCACAGATGGTATCTTCAATCAATAATTTGGCTTGCTCAGCATGATTTATATTCATTTATTCTCCTACAATGAACTGGTGAAATATTTGTGTGATGTTTCGGATTTGATATGCATGAGCATACAATTCATTATGAGTTGTGTGGAGCTCCTTAATTGATTTCAATGCACAACTTTTTAAAGCCAACACATCTTGGGATCTAGTGGATGCAACATCACATTTGTTCCCCAATTCTTCATTAGCAAGTTCCAAAGCTTTGATATTTTCCTCGTTCTCTTCTAGAGTCTTCGTCATTTGAACAATGTTGTCTCGAGAAGCTTGTATAAAGGAGACTCTGATTGAGATGGTCTCATATATCTGTGTAGTAGTGCTTTTAATGACCACTAATTCTTATGTCACAATCCCTTCTCCTTCTATTGTTTGTTTTATTTTATTAGTGAATGACTTAATGATATTATGTATATTTGGGTCAGAGTAATACACATCTAGGATGGCAACCATATCAGCAGAGGAGGGTGTGAATGAAGCAAACCTTCTGTGACATTGTGACAACCTCTCTCCTAGCACAATTTCTTCATCTTTTGGGATGTATGCCTGTGTTGGAGACTGAGGAGAAGTATCCTCACCATTTGATGAATTGAGAGAAAGAGCCTTGCAAATGGCTTCCTTCTTGAATAGAATATTCATGCTTGCTTCAGGAAGTTCTTCTTCAACAATAGTAGTATATTGTGCCCAATTTGTGGAGTGTATGCTTAATAGTTGTCAAAGCACTTCAATGAGAATTTTTTTAAACTATTTACTTGATTATGATGGGCAACAACAGGAAGTGCAGAAGCTAAGACATCAATTGAATGATTTAATTGATGAAAGAGAGAGGTACCTAAGTGTTATTATTTCTCAAGCTTGGACATATAGTAGAATAATTAGAATGGTAGAATAAACAATCTTAGATAGCATGTCTAAATTTTTCATCTTTTAATAAACTATGCTTCTCTTGTTTTAAATGCTATATAATGGACGAACATGACCTCTTCATTGCACTGAGTTCTTGAATTTGGTTCGACAGCTGGCTTGATGAAATGGTCTAGGATAAATGTAACTGTAGTTTTCTTATATTTTTATTTTTATAACTCGATTTCCAGTTTTTTTGTAACCTGATCTTTGTCTTTATTTCTGCAATGCTATTGACGGAATAACCATCTCACAGTTTAGTTCTACCATATAAGAGCTTTTCCAGTAGGCCTTGGACAAATTTTCTTGATAAATTAATAGGTCTCATCATTATATGCAAATGTATTATTCTATTCAACTCATTGCTGCAATTCTACTAACAAAATACTCATCTCATTACTCACTACATACCATATATGAGTTTTTCCAGTAATCCCTAGTAAATCTAACTAGATGAACTCGTAAACCTCTATCATTATATCGAAATGCTCTTCTTTGTATGGATGAATTGCCAAGCCTCTTAATTTCCCTTGTTGTTTGTACATACCATATAAGAGTTATTTTTAATAGATTGAATGTATGTAATGTCTGTAGCTCTACAGTGTATGGACCTACCAGATGAATTCCTATGCCTAATCATTATGTGCTAATGTTCATCCAACCCTCATCATTATATGCAATGTTCTTGTACTTCTGTATTCAGATCTGGTAGTTTTGAAATCCTCCAACCTAATGAGGATGTTAAGCCTCACTAAGTTGTCAGAAATCGCTAGGCAAATAATGCATATGCACTCTTTTGGGGGATGTTGTTAGTGGTGTTGGGCTACTTTGTCCCCATCCTTAGGACCATTGGGTTGGTGAAGCTTTGTAGAAAGTTAGAAACCAATACGAAGATGGCTACTTTATAAACATTGCAAAAATCCTAGGTTTTGTCCCCCTCCTCAAGGCCATTTTGTCGGTGAAGCTTAACAGAAAGCAATGTGAAGATGGCTACTTTTCTGGAATTTGGAATAGATTTATTGTCGTTGCAGGGGAATATCAAATATATTTCTCCACAGGCTTGCAGAACAGATTCAGGATGAATATGTTGAAGTTGTGAGCATTTCATAACAGGTTTGGAACCTTTTTAGTTAGATTTGTTATATTTTTTTAATAAGCATTATGCTTCAACTAATTTCTTGTTTTCTATAACTGTTCATTAAATCTAGTACATGTTTTCTCATTTTACCATTTCTCCATGTTAACAAATAAAGATGTTGAAATATTATATGAACTTTGAGTGTGATCAAACTAGAGAACTGCTTGCAGCAAATTGTATATTAAGCTAGTGATTTCTTCATGCAAAATAGAAGAAATAGACCAATTAAGAACCACAGTGCAAGTTTTAATGTTGATCAAGTGATGCACCATACTTGAATACTCTAGAAATATCATCGATATTTTTTAAAACCTACAAAGAGTCCCACTATATATTGTTCTATTACCGCTAGGTCTATCTTCCAGTGTTAGTGCTACCAGATTTGGGTAACTTGTACTAGAATTTATGGCAGATAATTAGCCCAAATTTGTCATACCTCTACGTCTCTGATAAGAAGGGACATACATTTCCATAACAACGCTAATCCACCATAACCACTGTTTGGAGTGGTGCCTCTCAACCTTCAGGATCCTTTGAAATATTTCAAATAGACTGGTGGATAACAACCTTCGAGATGCTTTGAAATATTTCAAACATACTGGTGGATAACAAACTGCTAACGGTGCAACCCTGTTACATTACTTTGGTTTTACTATGACCGCAACCGAGTAGTTTTATTTAATTCATTCATTGAACCTTCCCTTTCCAAAAGCATTTTATATATTATTTAGAGTTCCTTAGACACATAAAGAACTTTGACATCCATGTCCATGAAATCAATGGTCACATATGGTCAGACTATATTTGAATTTTCATCACCCAAAACAGAGCACAATCATAATTCATTTAATGCCTAACAATCATCACAATGTGGTCTTTGATTGTAAGGATTTTCCAAACTTTCTCTAACTCCTGGAGATTGTTATCTAGTACGGAATTTTGAGTCCTTTGAAACCAAACCAATGCATTAACACAAATTGCCTGGGACCGTGTATTAATCATTATCAACATAAGATGGTTTGTTACTTGTCGAGTTCTTCTTCTATCATGATCATCTTACTTAAGTTATAAAAAAAAATCCTCATATTCTTCCATTCATTACCTTCACCCAGAACACATGCTTGTGAGGAGAATTCCTTTATAGGCTAGTGGATAATATGACCAACCAACAAAGTGCCTTAGACTATGTTGCTTACTACAATGTTTTTAAACCCAACCAATTTCGAGCTAGAATTGGTCGGTTCAGCTAGCTAGACCTCACAACTAATATAATTAACCTTTAAACTAGACTGAGGACTAATTTTGACTCAAATTGGTCGACTTAGTCAAGTCTGTAACAATTTGTAGACTATGATTTTACAAACCAACAGATCCCCCGGTTGTATCTATTTTTCAACTTGCCAAGTGCACAACCAGGAGAGATCCCAATCAAGAAGTTGAAACAGATCCCTAGCCTCAACCATTCGCTCCCTGCCTTGTTCCCCACTTAAGGCAGGGACTAGTTGTCATGCAATCCATCTTGTTGTTATGATCATTTCATCCAACATTACTTTATTTTATTAAGAATTATATTCTAAGTTCTTAGTGACTCTGAGTGCTAGTAATAATTTCCTCCTAAGTCCTAGGTAACGTTGCTTTATTTTATTAAGAATTTTCTCCTAAGTTCTCACTGAGTTATGAGTGTTGCTAAACTAATTTTGAACTTCTACAAATCTATGTCAAAAGAAATTTGGAATTACGAAGATTCTATGTTTGGACAACCGATGTTCAAGTGGATCAACACAAAATCTAGAATATTCAACATTGGTCAATACCTACTATGTTGTTAATTTCAGAGGTTTTTGTATTAATTAACTATTTGGGAGTTTATATATATATAGATAGATAGAGAGAGAGAGAGAGAGAGAGAGAGAGAGAGAGAGAATTTAGTTACTTGAGAATTTAATCAAACAATATTAATTTCTTTACCTATAATCATAGGCATCGAAAGAGGGTTTTAGAGTTTTTTAATTAAAAATAACATGGGCCTTTAAGTTTAATTGGTGATTTTAAGCGCATGTTTGAGATTTAATTAAAAAATTCAAATAGTTTTCATGGTTTATGTGTTATAAAAGGTTGTGATTAAATTTCTTAAGTTACTTGTATTTTATAAATGAAAATTTGTGATTATTTGTAATATTAGAAGATTTTTCCGCCTATTAATATTTATTACCTATTTAACTTATATAACTAAACTAGTATAACCACTATTTGAATTTCTTAACTTTCTTTAACATGAATAAAGATTAATATATATATATATATATATATATATATTATATATATATATATATATATATATATTAATGAAATATAATATAATAATAATAATAAAATAAATAAATAACAAACTATATTTGAAAATTATATTTATATATAAAAAATAATGTTTTTAATAAAAAAAATCATTTTTATGAGAGATTCTTCAGCGTAAATCACATAAAATTTGACAAATAAAATTTTATGTGATTTATGCTGAAGAATCTCTCATAAATTTGATATGGATCACAGAAGCCTCAATTCGAAAAAATCATTTTTAAAAGTATAAATAAAAATTAATTAAAACCTATATAATAATAATAATAAATGTGCATAACACATAATGTTTTGCAGATAAAAATAAATATTAAAGTCATGAGAAAGACTTTAAAAATCCGGTTATAAAGTATTTAGCTAGTTGGTGAAATTATCTCTCAAATATGAAGTCGAAAAAAGATAGGAATTTATAATTTGAAACACTTGTCAAATTTAATGGTTATTGTATTTCTAATACTAGTTTTAATCTTTTTAACAAAAAAATACTCCAAGTTTCAAATTTCATGGTGATTGCGCCTTTAATGTCCATTTTAATCTTTTAACAAAAAAATATATTAAAGAACTTGAAAAAAAATAGCTACATTTAACATGCATATGCCTAATAACCAACAGTTTACCCATCTAAGACCCAAAAGAGTTGGAACACATGGCCATCTTTTCACCGTGTCGTATTGTGTATGCACTCCTGATGAATGATTGTTTTATGTTTCTAGAAACAATTCTGATCCATCAGACATTCTATAATTGTTTCTCGATTTTCAGGTTGCCACCGCAACCGTCAAATGTCACGATTAATCGAGTGAATGTTTCTCTCAAAATTGCAATCCGCCAAAGAAATAGATAAAAATAATGAGTTGAGCACCTGAAGAGTTTTCAAGGGTATGTATGTACCACATATACCTACCAGGTTACCAATACGACCACCCTCCTAAGCGAGCCTGCTTGTTTCCCAGAAACCACAACACCGACTACCACGGGGACCCACATTTTATGTGTTAATTTTTCCATCTGTATAGTCAGTTTTTTTTTTTTTTAATTTTATGTGAAATTATGTATTTTTTTAATTGGTCAAACACCCATTCTATGATTTTACAGTAAGCCGTTTTCCTTTTTTTGGTATGGAATTATGTATTTTATGGTCAATTTTTTGAATGTGACATGAGTCTTATGATATATTGAAATTCGTGTTGATTATTGTCCAACAACTTTTTAATTTGTTTTTTCTTCCAAAATTGGACGTTTCACTCTGTTATTGTTAACGCACCTTTTCCAAATTGGAGGTTTCATTGCAACAGTGCACCACCTTACCATGACAACATGAAACTTGTACACAATGTATCAATGAAACTTGAATTTACTTTTCAAAACCTATATTTGGGAGAGGGGGGTTGATCAAGGGAACTTTTGAAATTTGATTTTAGGTTTATTTACGATATTATTACTTTAAAAAAAATATTGATAGATTGCTTATGGAATTGAATTCACTTTCTATTATCTTTATCTTTTGTTGTGTCTTTACAAATATATAAATATTATAAATTATGATTTAAATGCTTAATAATAATAAAGTGTGCAATTTTATAATAAATTGTATTTTCGATATATAATATATATATTATATATATTTATATTTATATTATTATATATATATATATTTATTATATTAATTATGATTAGTTTCTTATCTACAAATGTGCATTTTATAATAAATTTTATCTTAAAATATTATATTAAATTATGATTAAATTTCTTAATAAAAGAAATATGCCATTCTTAATAATTTTTTATTTAGTTATCTGAATTAATTGTTAAAAGGGATAGAATTTAGAATTTTAACTATAATTAAATTTCTAATGGAAAAAATATATAAAGTTTACAATACTAAAAAAAATAGATTTAGAATTTTAACCAAATTTAATATTTAATTTATAAAATTTAATAAATTGTTTAATAACATTATTCAAAATATAATTACTTACAGAATTAGATTTTAGATTAAATTTAATTATTTTAATTTACTTAAATTAGTTTCATCTTTAATAACTTTGCAATATATAAAGATCAAATTTTAAAAATATATTATTTAAATTCAAATTTTTTGTTTTTATGAAAAATATTTTGTATCAAAAATTTATTTTTAAAATTAATTGAAATTAATTAATTAAATTTTTAAGCCACCATGTATTAAAATCCACTTCACTATTTGTTTTTAGCAATGTTTTAAAAATTCGGTTGAGGGTCGACTCTGACTCGGTATCGACTTGGCCGGCTCGATTTCAATAACTTGGTCGTTGTAAAAAATACATTAAATATTTTTTTTTTTTTATAAAAACACATAATTTTAAAATTTTTCATTCATGTTTCCAAACACACAACATTATAATATAGATAGAAGGCAACATATGATCAAAGTAGGCTCATGAATATATCCATTATATCAAAATGGCACCCAATGCACTGTCCAATACACATACGATGATGATATAGAGATCAAAACAAAAACACATAACCAAGGAGGCTAGAAATGGCCTCTACAACAAAAGTCTGTGACCAGTACTAGTGGCTACTGCTAGAGTTGCCAACATCATCTGGCTCAATGTTATTTGGGAGTGGGAGTGACATTTTCAGAAACTCTCGGTTTGGGAACGAATCCCGGAGGAGTTCGACAACCAATGTCACTAACATCAAGGTACATAGAGAGATTGGTGCTTTTAATTAAATACGAGTTCCATACCCTAATACATGACAAAAAATTCAGTGGAAAATTGCAATTCCCCAATCCTGAAATCCTGAAAAACTGATAAGTCTGCTGGATTTTGAATGAAATCTAAAATTCCACTTTCTCCATATGAAATCCAATGAGGCCGGAACCACTCTCAAACATCCTGAGTCATTTCATGGTAATGTTAAAAATTTAAGTAAAAGTGACATTCTCCTTAATCTTCATTTTCATCATTTTACTTTAAGAATTTAACATTACCATGAATAGCATATCAATACTAGAGATCAGAGTCAGACAGGGAAACCCATGAGTCAGACAGGGAAGCCCAAAGAGTCTCCAAAAATAAAAATAAAAAGTCTTTTTTTTTTTTTTAATTCATTGGCCGCTGTATGTAACCTGGCCAAGTTAATACGGACTCAGCCGAGCCAACCAGATTAACACTGAGCCTGTTAAATTGTGTAACAACTCTACTGGCTCAGTATTAACCCAACTGGCCGAACCAGTTCAATAGCCAAGTCACAAAATCTAAAGCCAGACCAACTCGGCCGAGTCGGTTCCGAGCCGACCCCTTTTTAAAACATTGATTTTTAGTAAAAAAATATGTAAACCCATTTTTATTGATAGGGAGCTTGATGTCTAAGATTAAGCTTTGCCTAATAAACTAAGATGTCCGTCCCATAGACATGGCTTTGCTTAGCTTTATTGAATGTGACATTTGTTGGCCACGTGATTTGGAATCTTTTTATTTTTTTTGGTAGTACCTTCTTTATCTTAAGATTAATTTTATAATCGAAGGACCTATATTAAATTTTTTTTATTTGACTTAGATTTTAAGAAAAAAATTACAATCTAATTTTACATAAGGATGGAATTTACTAAGAATAAAGAAATATACATTATTTTATTTAAAAAATCATTTAATTTCGAATAGAAGATATATAATATATTGAGATGTTAATAATTTAATTTTATTTAAAAATAGTTATATATATTTTAATGAAAATATGATCATTTATATTTTAAGAAATCCATAAAATAATATAAATAAATTTAAGAAATAAATCAATATTTTATATAATATTGTTAGTATAAAGGTTGTTTTCATGCTTTTTAATTTTGAAAATAAATTTATGTAGTATGGCTTTTAATAATGAAATTTAATTTTCTCTGTGTCTAGTATTTTAAGAACTAACTAGATAGTTTGCATATGTGTTAGGCTTCTCTAACATGTAGCTAATGGCATGTTGGTTTATCCATTACGTGCCTTATATGAGTTTGATAGCGATGAGTTATGGTAAGGACAGATCTTCACTAGAGAAGGGGTTGCAAATGGTGGAAACTAGTTCGGACAATGATATTTGTATGGGAGAAAATCACGTCCACAACTACAACAATGAACTTTGCAAACTTGTAGCTTTTCTTGCAAATTTAACTTCCAATTTGCTTTGAAAGTCAACAATTAAGGTCAACCTCATGGTTGAGCACCATGTATCATTTTTAAAAGCATGAGTTTGGATGTTGGAATATCTTAAATGGTTATGGCAATGGGTGTTCATACTTTTATCTATATGCATGGCATTTGGTGTCTCTTAAAAACAAAAGGTTGTAGTTTATAGGACTAAGGCAACGATTGATCTTGACAATTGCCAAGATGTACAAAGATTTAATTCTCTCTATAACCCATGTCTTTACTCAATAAATTAAGGACATTAAGGTCATTCACACTTATGAGGATGATGAGGTGGTTGATCAATCGATAGCAAAATATGTCCCCTAATCTAAGTTCCAACACAATGAGGGATTTTAAGTTTTTCCATGTAATTAAACTTACTCGTACACAAAAACCTTTGTAATGCAAGTAATGCTAACAAAGGAAGCGAACTGCAAGGACTTTTGATAGAGGCTCGATCCTATGCAGAAACACAATCATTCAATACTCTTGATGTGTTCTTGACTCGTGATGATACAGGTGCATATTGGTGGCCACCCACCTATTCCACCTAGACCCCTCTATCGGTTTCATCTGTTTCCTTGTTCATTTCAACATTTACTATTTTTAGCAGTTTTTCAGGTCCTGAACTTCCAGAGCAGTTTTGACCCCCTAAGCGACCTTTTTTTGGTGTATGGGGCAGGCCCATAGACATAGGCAAGGGCCTATAACAAAACCTGTAGTAATTGGCGAGACATTTCCAACAAGGTATCGTATGCGCCAAACGAAGATAATATGACCAAGTTACGACCTCGGGAAGTTGGTTGCCCAACTAACCCCAACGAGGCCCACAAACTCCTGGTGTTACATCTCCTGGGGTTAGGGTTTTGGTTGTTTAGGGTTTTCTCATGTTTTCTAATAATAAATAGGCCCTTGAGCCTCTTTGTAACATAGTTCAGAGGCATGTAGCTGCCACATCTCTTCTCAAAGATAAGCTACCATCGCCCGAGCTATCTTATTTCCATTTTGTTTGTAAGGATAATTCAATCTTTTTCTATTAATGAAAGAGTGTTTTTCTATTTCATCTCTGTGTTTATGATTATATCCATAAGTTTTTGTATTCTAGTTTAAGTTCGGATTAGTGGTATTAGAGCCAGGTTTTCTCTTTCTTTGTTTTTCTTTGCATGTCCCCAACGAAGTCAAGGTACAAGGAGTTAGGGCTTGATCTGGTTGAACCATTGCAAGATCAACCTTGCAAAACCCGACAACCTCCCATGGCAGAAGAAAAGAAAGACGAGGGGGTAGGAGATCCTTTCAAAATGTTGCTCGAGGAAGCCCTTGAGCGATAGAGGGATGCTATGATGGATAACGTTTCCTAGATCCTTCGATGTCTACCCACAGACGATGCATCTTCATCCAGCATCCACTCTGGAGGCGCCATTCCTTTTAAGGTACAAGTTAACTTCGATATTCCCATATTTGAAGGCCTGATAGATGTAGACATCATAGATAAATGTTTAAGTCTGTTGAAATGATATTTTTCAGTTCATGACTTTTCCAATTGGGAAAAGGTTACTTTTTCACTTCTCAAAGCCACCCCACACATCAAGGACTAGTGGGAAACCTACTGTGAACAAAAGAATGAGAGTGAACCCTCGTTGTTTTCAGCCGCACCCACTTGGAATTCTTTTTGAGACACCATCAAGGAACGATATTACCCTGTCGGGAGCTATGAAGACAAATACATAAAGTGGACCACGCTACAACAGGGAAGGGACCAAGATGTGCTAGAGTTTACAAATATTTTCCATACCCTTCACACGAAGCTGGGTATTAAGGATATTAAGCGGCATTTGGTGCTCAAGTACTGCGAGTGCCTACACAAATACATCCAGGACGAGATGGAGTTCCTGGACATTTCCTCGCTCAACATGACATATCGGTACGCTACCAAATTGAGAAGAAGTTTAAACAGAAGAAGCTAGACTTTGGATGTGCAAATCCAAAGCAAGGAAAAGGTGCCCCAAAACCATAGAAAAAAGGACCAAGCCAAGGTGGGGCTACCTTGGATAGTCTGCCGAAGCCGCAAGAAAAGAACAACACCACGAAGACGAAGAAGGACATGGGAAAATCGTGTGAGTTTCATAAGAGCTCCACACACAATACAAGTGAGTGTTGGGCCAGCAGTCACTGGTGGTCGAGCTTAAGGCTTCTGAATCAGACATAGGTTTTGACTCTGTATCAGAACACGATAAGGGAACTGAAAAATGGAAGCAGATCATTGATGCAGAGCCCAGTGCCATCGTGGCCACCACCAAGATCCAGAAGATTGAGCCTGAAGATCCAGAGGAGGGGGAACACCTCTTCCACTCATAGATGTGTGTGAAGGGTTCTCCACTGTAGTTTATTGTCGACAACTGGAGCCAAAAGAACCTCATTTCAGCAGAGCTAGTGAAGCATCTGGTCCTACTACAATGTATCCATAATCGTACACCATCGGGTGGCTTCACCAAGGACGAGATATTCGCCTCATCTAGCAATGTCGCCTTCCCTACAGCATCAAGTCCTTCATAAATGAGGTAGTGTGTGACATTGTTCCTCTTGAAGTTTGTGATGTATTGTTAGGAAAACCATACTTGTGGAAGCGACATGTTGTATATGAGTCTAGACCTTTCTCCGTGATTATTACTTTGGCTAATAAGTTGTATAGGATACTGGAGGTAACCCCGCTTACCGACATCTCTTTGATCACTGCAAAGCAATGCAATAAGATCATTTTCGAGACCAAGAAATTTGTTTTCCTTGTGATTCGCCCCTAGGGCAAGAAGAAGGTTGTGGACACGGCTTCCAGGAAGGTATCCTTTGCACAACAACAACATATGGACAAGGTCGTGGAGGAGTACATGGATATTTTCACCTCATCCATAGGGGTACCTCTACACTATCAGGTTAAGCACTCCATTGATCTGACCTTGAGAATGTCATTTCCCAATGGACCAGTCTATCTCTGTTCTGGAGAACGATGAGATCAAGAGGCATATTCAGGAACTATTGCAGAAAGGGCACATCAAGACAAACTCATCACCTTGTGGGAGCCCAATTGTATTGGTATAGAAGAAGGATGGGACCTGGAGGCTCTATATTGACTATTGGGTGTTGAACAAGATCATTGTTTGGAATAGGTACTCAATCCCACAAATTTATGGCATTCTGGACCAATTCAAAGGGGGAAAATATTTCAGCAATATCGACTTGAAGTCTGGATATCAGCACGTACCAATCGAACCCTCCGATGTGTGGAAGACTGCCTTCAAAGCAAAGGATGACCTTTTTGAATGGTTGGTTATGCATTTTGGATTTATGAATGCTCCTACAAGCTTCATGAGGTTGATGGATGAAACCTTGCGTCCATTCACCAACTCGTTTATAGTGGTATACTTGGATGGAATCTTGATATTCAACCAAAGTTGGGAGGAGCACCTCCACAACATCCGATAGGTTCTGCAGACATTGTGGCAAAACAAGTTGTGTGCCTTTGGATAAATTCACTTTTGGCATGACCCAGGTTCAGTATCTAGGATACATCATTGATGAGAACGGTGTACATGTGGACCCATCCAACATACAAGTCATTTAGGATTGGCCAGCCCCAACCACTCTAACAGAGTTCCGCAACTTTTTGGGTCTTGCCAATTTCTACCGTAGGTTGGTGTTGGGGTTCTCTCATATCACTTGGCCGTTAAGTCAAGTCACCAAGGGCAAAGTGAAAGGAAATTAGTTTTGGTCGTAAACCCAATAAAAAATGTTCTCCGAGTTGAAAAATCGCCTCTATTCTGCATTAGTGCTCACATTACTAGACCTGCAACAACCATTTGACATTGAGATAGATGACTCCGACTATGCTATTGGTGCGGTTCTTACTCAGCATGGGCATCCAGTGGCTTATCACAGTGAGACAATTTTAGACACAGTCCGAAAGTACCCCAATCACGACAAAGAAATGTATTCCATTGTGCAGGCCTGTTGCCAATGGAAGCATTACATTATGGGGAAGGAAATAGTCATCCACACAGACCACCGACCTCTACAGTTCATGCAGACACAAGGGAAGTTACAGAACGGTCTCCATCATAAATGGTCCACCTATCTGCAACAATTGCATTCGAATATTAAGTATAAGAAGGGAAACACCAATTGCGCAACCCTAGTTAGCAAACGCAACAACACGTAGCTACCCTTAGCCGCCTCCTGTTGTTGGGGATCGAGCATCATGGACTCATAAGAGGACGAAGAACCTCTTTCAGATCAACAACAAGAATATGAAGGAACAACAAAAGCTTTCACCTCTCTCATTTCTGTAATGGGTTCGACAAAGAAAAGACCATTAGTCACTAAGTTTGTTAAAATATTGGAAGACATCCCTGAAATCTCGCTCCCTCCTGCCCTTCCCTGTAAAGCAACGCTTTCTCTAGTGGAACGCGAATTAGCTGGGCAATTTACTAGGTTATGGCCATCGTCAAAAACTGTACAAAAATGGGTAGAAAGGAACTAAGTTGCATCAATAGACGGGAAAATCTCAGTCAAGTTTTGTGGAAGAGGTTACTACACCTTTCACTTTGAAACCAAGGAGGATCGAGATCTAATATTTAGGAATGACCCTTATTTTATGGATACAAGGGGATTGCATTTAAACAGATGGATGCCAAATTTCTATCCAGAAATGGATGTACCCAATTCCGTTCTTGTTTGGGTCAGATTGCCGCATCTTCCCCTCCACTGTTGGGGAGATGACTCAGTCAAAGCCATAGGAAATGTAATTGGGAAATATATAGACAGGAGTGAGCCAAAGGAAAATATGCATACGTGTGCCAAAATCTCTGTAGAAGTGGATCTAGGGAAAGGGCTTCCAGAAGCTATAAAAATCAAAGTGGATTAGTGGATGCATATACAACACCTGGATTATGAACAAATCCCCTTCAAATGCAAGGTATGTCACCAATATGGCCATTTTGCTAATAGATGTACAAAAAAAAAAAAATTGAAAATGAAAAGAATGAAGATCCGGAAAAAAAATGGGAACAGGTCAAAAGAAAGAAGACAATCCACAAACAACAAAACCACTCCTCCTCACAGCCCTCCATATCCTTTGATCTCCACCCTCTATCACCAAAAGCAGACAATAACCCTCTTGCTAGTTTTAATCCTTTTGAGCCACTGGATCCTTCAGCCCCCCCATCCCCCGCACCAAGGTCCAGATCGAGATCCCCACACCATACCCCCATCCCCCTTCATCCCCTTTGGTTTCAAACACCCATACCCCACGTCCCCCACCCAGTATACAGAATCCTAACAAGAAAACAGTCAAAGGAAGCACTCCCAAATGTAGAATACCAAAAAAAAGCAGGAAGAAAGACAAACAAAGAACTGAGGGATGAAGCAGTAGCAAAGGAAATGGCATTAGGAACGCAACAACCTATGGAAACCTTCTTAGGAAGGAGTACAGGAAACAACGAAAAATCCAACAAAGAGGGAAAGGACCCATGCACCACCCAACAAGCAAATAATGATAGTTGTCTCCTGGAATTGCCAACGAATGGGATCATCCTTCAAAGAAAATGCCACAAGAGACATTATGGCAAAAGAAAATCTAGACATCCTTATGATTCAGGAGATGAAAATAAATAGCTAAGAAATTGAAAATATCAACAACAACAACAAAAAATCAGAAATTATGAAGGGGAAGCAATACAGGCAACAGGAGCGTCAGGAGATATTTGCACAATATGGAAAAAAGGAATCTGGGAATTAATACAACACAAAAAATATCAGCATTGGATACAAACGGATCTAATGCAAATCGGTACAAAAGAGAAGTATAGTGTCATAAACATATACGCCCCAAATCACTACAACGAAAAAGAGAAATGTTGGGCTACCATAAAAGAAGCACTAAAAGAAATGCAAGCTGGAAAAATAATACTAGGAAGAGATTTAAATTTGGTAAGAAATATAGAAGAAAAGTTTGGAGGAACATATCACACAGACCCATCTAGGGATGCTCTAGAAGGAATAATAAACACCACAATTTAATAGACATCCCGCCAAGGAACAGGAAATACACCTGGAGCAATAAAAGAGTGGGCAAAAGCAACATAAAAGAAAGGATGGATAGAATCCTGATACAAGAAAACATAGCAGCAATGTACAGCTCCATCAAATAAAAAATTTTACACATCACAACATCTGATCATAAACCGGTGGCAATAGTCATGTGCAAAATGGAAAACCAAGGACCGCTCCCATTTAGATACTACTCAATTTGGGACAACAACACAAAAGTCAATGAATTAATCAAGGAAGTATGGGAGCCAAGAATAATAGGGTCATCACAATATCTTTGGAAGACAAAATTAAAAAATATAAGAGCCAAGCTAAAGGAATGGGTAAGAGAAAATGAAATTAGAAAAAATAAAAAAAGAGTTAAAACAGAAAATGGACAGCATGCAAAGTGAAAAAGAATGCAAAGAAGAAGGCAAGCAAGATTATCTAAGAGAAAAGGAATTTTTTTGGGAAATATATAGGGAAAATAGGAAAGAAGAAGAAGAGGCTAGACTGAAATCCAGAAGCCTGTGGCTCAAGGCAACGGATAAAAATACATCATTTTTCCACAACACAATGAAGATTAGAAGAGCAAGAAACCAAATAGAAAAAATGCAAGTTGAAAGCCAAGAGGTCAAAGGTGCGGAGGAATTAAGAAAATCAGCCCACCAACACTTTAAAAAGTTACTTTTAGCAAATGAAGAAATGGCTAAATATGAATATTTTCTAAAGCACACAATTTTTTTTTAAAAGAGATCAAAATCCAGAAATGTGCAAAGAACCCACAGAAGAAGAGGTAGTGGCGGCTATATGGAGCCTGCATCCGGACAAAGCCGAGGGCCAGATGGTTCCACAATAGAATTCTATAGATTTAATTGGCAGACAATCATAAAGGACTTCTTAAGAATGGTGAAGAATGTTTTCAAAAAACAAAAAATAGGAGGCAACATAAAATCCTCCTACCTTGCTCTAAGCCTAAAGGAATCAAACCCCTCTACTTTCAACATGTTTCACCCTATCTCTCTTTGCAATTCCTCTTATAAGATAATAACAAAAATAATTGCAAATAGAATCAAGGAAGTACTTCCAATAATCATATCTCAAAATCAAGGAGGATTCGTGCCCAACAGGAAAATCATAGATAATGTAATTATTGTACAAGAAGTTGTACACTCTAGTATGCTAAGGCAAGAAAAAGGCCTCATAATCAAACTAGATATGGAAAATTCATTTGATAGGGTCAGCCATCCATATCTAATGGTTGTCCTCCAGAAACTTGATTTCTCAAAAGAAATAATAGAAGTCATCCAGGTATGCATCTCTACTCCACGGATTGCCCCCCTCATAAATGGAAGGCCCAGTAAATTTTTTCAAAGCACAAGAGGCCTTAGGCAAGGATGTCCTCTCTCTCCCTTCCTATATATTATAATGGCGGAAACTTTAAGTAGAGCTTTGGAAAATCAAAGAAAGGAAAGAAATATCACAGGGATCAGAATAAAAAAAGGAGTAAAAACAATAAACCACTCACTTTTTGCCGATGACACATTGCTGCTGGGAGGGGCATCAACAATAATAGCAAGAAGGTTAAAAAAAAATTGGATGAATTTTTACAGGTTTCAGGTGAGCTATTAAACAATACAAAATGCAGAATATATGGATGGAATACCCCTTCTAGAACCATGCAAAGGATCTCACAAATGTTAGAAATCCCTGTACAGGAAAAATGGATACACTTCTTTTACCTGAGACTTCCAATCTCAAAAGAGAACACGAAGGTAGAAATATGGACTAAAAAGATTGGAAAATGAAAAATAAAATACAAAGCTGGGGCATGATGTGGCTAAATATGGCAGGAAGGGTAACATTAATCAAAGCACTCCTTGCAACACTACCTATCTACCAATATGCAATAATCATGGCCCTAGCAAGTGCCCACAAACAAGTGGAGTTAATCTTAAGAACCTTTTTATGACAGGGTGGGGAAGTAAGAAAAGAAAAAATTCAGCCTGGTTAGGTGGGAGCAAGTAGTGCTACCATATGAACAAGGAGGCCTATCAATATGGATACCCGGGCTTATGAATGTATCCCTAGGAATGAAAATAGTGTGGGGACTAATTACAGGAAAAGAGAGTTGGTGGAAAAAAACACTTATCTCAAAATACATGGATGGCTCTAGGAAAAGACTACCCAATGGAAATATTCCAATAAGACAATGTACCCAAGCATGGAAGCTGGTAAAAAAAAATTCCTCTAATGAGTAGCTACATCTCTAAAATCCCAAGCAATAGAAAAACAATATCGATTTGGAAGGATAGAATCATGGGAAAAGAACCACTGCAGACTCATCCAGAAATTGAAGGCATTCAAGATTGGATGAAAGGAAAAGGTTTCAACACTTTACACTCAATTTCTCTATGGAACCAAAAGGAATGGCAAGACGGGAAAATTTCAACAATTCTTGCAAACTTGGAAGGGCAATGGAGCAAAATCAGGCAGCTCCTAAAAGGAGCATCACCAATCAAATATGATGAGGAAGATGATTACCTCTGGGTTCCAAGTGGTGGGAATTACACAGTTAAGACTGGATATAAAATCCTTCAAGAACAACCAAATCAACAAGATTGGGATTCCTGGAAAATAGCCTGGAAATCAGAAAGTTTTCCCAAGATCAAAATGTTCATCTGAACTCTTTTAAAAGGGAAAATATTGACCAGTGAAAACTTAAAAAAAAAGGCTTTCAAGGCCCATCACGATGCCCATTATGCTTGCACACTGAAGAAAACATATAACATTTATTCCAAGAATGCATTTTTTCCAAAGAATGCTGGTAGCAGCTGATAAGCCCCTCAGAAATAAGTATAAATTTTGAAAGCCCATGCCATAATTTCTCTAAGTCCCTGAGAAGGCCTATCCATATATAACAAAGAAGAAAGCCACAATTCAGATAATATGGAATTGCATTCCAGTAGTTATATGTTGGCAAATTTGGTTGACATGAAACAAGTGCATTTTCAAAAATCAAGCTCCAAGAATAAGGAAGACCCTCTAAAAAATGTGGGGATTAACTTATGAAATCCTCAACGTCAAAGGAACAACACCGATAGATTACAACACTCTTCGATAGGAAGAGCGAGATTTTCTCAGCAAATCCATAATAAATAACAATGGACAAAAGGGACAGAGGAAGATAAATTCAAGAAATATATGGAAAATAAGAATGAGTGAAGAGGAACTAGCAAAATGGAGGAAAAATTAGAATAGATATTGTTTATACCTTGATGGGGCCTCAAAGCATAATTCGGGAAAGGCAGGGGCAGGGGGAATAATCCTCGATCCTGATGGGAAAGAAAATGTCACATATGAATGGAGACTGGGACAAATATCAGATAATAAGGCAAAAGCCTACAACTTGTTGATGGGAACAAGAATAATAATAAAAAAAGAGAAACAAAAAATCTTATAATAATGGGGGAATCGGCCATAATAATAGAGGCAATGGAACGAAACAAAAACCCAAGTAATGAGTTCATGAGTAGAATTTTTAAAAGAATCAGGGAGAACTTGGAATGCTATGGTGATGTAACCTTCATACATGTCTTGAGAATACACAATCAACAGGTGGATTATTTCGCAAACCAAGTAGTGAAAAAAAATGAAGGGATTGTTCGTGAAAATTAAGAGGAATATCACAACTCTATTCCATAATAATCAACAAAAATCACAAGTATGAAGCCCACCAAAAACAAGGAACAAAGCACAATGATAAAAGAAATAAATAAAAAAACAACAGTAAAAAATCAACAAAGGACACATCACTGCAATGAAAGGCAAAAAAATCACGAGAAGGCAAAGGAAACATCATGAAATTTCAGAAGCTCGCATGAGCAAAGGCAGGCAGGACAATCGCAATCCTGGTCACAAGAACCAAGTCACAATCTATCCCATCGAAGGCAGACCATGGGTTGCACTAAATTGCTATAAGAATAGAGGGTGCATGAACAATCATCACAACTTCAAAATAAGGCAAAATCTCTGTGAAGAAATCGTCATCTCCCCTGTCCATCGCATAGTTTTATTGTTGTTTCAAATCCCCTCCTTGCTTTCTCTCTTAGTTCGCAGTGTTCTCTCCACCTCCTTTGTTCATTTAAGCCCCCACTTACCTTCTTACCCAGCTCACGCTTCCTGCATCTCGTCACTCCCTCCAAACAACGATTCACCATCGCAGCGCAAAGCCTCTTTGATCACCCTCGCCTACTATCTGCCCCTCCCTTCATTTTAGCCCTCCTCCTTGACTGTCGTAACCGGACTTTGGCCATCTTTTACTTCTATCATACATAGGGACAGAGCTAGAATAGTCAGGAAAGCACTGGACAAAATAAACTTGGTCAACACAAGTAGAGGAAGTATTATCTCAGGCAAAACAAGATCCAGGAAGCACATCAAAACAAAGAGTAGTAAGCAGAGCAAGAGGAAGAACAAGAAAACAAAACAAATGGAATTCAACCCCATTGAAAAGGTAGCAAGGGATTATGTCCAGCATGCAAAGTGAATAAATTCATGATTCATCGCCTACAAGAGTCACTCAAGGATGTCAAAAACGAAATAAGAATGGAGTATAGATACCAAAAAAGAAACATGGCAATGCAGAAAGAAGAAATCATGGAAATAAAAACCAAATGCAAACACCTAGAAGATGCAGTGGCATATTACAAAAACAACACTATGAACAATGAAGGAGAGAACTTAGTGAATTATGACAAGAAGAACCAACCAACCCAGGAACAATCAGTCTACAAGCCATGAAAAACTGACAGAGAATCCATGATATGTAAATTTATTTTCCTAGTCGGTCAGTTTGTTAGGCAGTACTCAAGAATAGTCATAAAAATACATGAAGTTTTGAAATCAAGCATAGGAGAAGGGACTGCACTCCTTTCTCACTGCTTATTTTTTTATCATGCTACAGTCGATTGTAATAGGAGCTTGCTCCATCAAAGCTTTTGGTAATATATCAACTACCCGATCTTGTTAAAAAAAAAAAATGAAGGGAAACACCAATAATGTCGTTGATTGCCTCAGCCGACCACCGATCATGGCACTAATCAATGTGCTCGACTCCTGTGGGCACGAGACATTGGGGTGGCTGCATCTTTATAAGAGCGATGCAGAATTCGACAGCAGAAACCACACACTCCTCGAAGGGAAGCAAGTTCCAAATTTTCACCTTCACGATGCACTTTTATGCCACCTAGGACACACCTGTGTTCCTTCAAGTGAGGGTTCCAAGATGATTTGGGGGGCACACTATGGTTGGGTTGTTGGACATTTCGGAGTAGAGAAAATAGTGGCGGTGTTGCAAAAGTATTTTTATTGGCCAAAACTTCATTAAGATGTTGGGAAGTACATTAAATCCTGCACTGACTGCGCCATTTCCAAAACCATCAAGAAGCAAGGCCTGTATACTCCTCTACCTACTCCTAGCCGGCCTTGGGAATCTGTCTCCATGGATTACATGTCGGGCCTTCCTTCTACTAAGCATGACAACGATTTCATTTTCGTGGTTGTCGACAAATTCTCTAAGGTGGCCATCATGGTGACGTGCAAGAAGAGTATCACATTTGAGGCCATTGCTAAGCTATTCTTTGAGCGAGTGTGGGTACATTTTGGGATCCCATAGTCCATTTTCTCATATCGGACAATAGATTCCTGAGTGCATTTTGGTTAAGTATTTGGTCGATGTTGGATACAAAATTAATAAGTCCACGACTTTCCACCCCCAAACTAATGGTCAAATAGAGGTTGTCAACAAGATGATCATACACATTCTGCGCCTGTACAACTTGAATCATCCACGCACGTGGGATGAAAGTCTTCCCTATGTCCAACATAGCTGCAACAGAGCTCTCCACAACTTAATAGGCCATAGCCCCTTTCAGGTAGGGCTGGGATTTCAGCCATTATGCCCCATTGATGTGGCCATACCATTTGTAGCCACTTAGGTAGTTTCATCTCATGTTTAGTCCGAAGCTGAAAGGGCTAACAACTTCATTGAGCACATTCAACACATCCGCCAACAGGTCCATGATATATTAGACAGAGGCAATGCTAAGTACAAGCAACACCATGATCAACATCGAGTGTCACACAAGTTCCAGGTGGGCACCAAAGTTTGGCTACATTTGCAGAAGAAACGCCATGCAGGATCCCACCACAAGCTTCACCCACTCCAATATGGGCCATACACCATAACCAAGATTGTTGGTGACAATGCCTTCGAGCTCAACATCCCACCATTCCTTGGTCTACACCTAGCGTTCAAAGTAGATCGCCTTCGACCATACTTTCCACCATTGTTGGACACATCTAACATTGCAGAAAAACTCACACAAACAAAGCTCAACCTAGACTGCATGGAAAAAACCACAACTGATCAAATCATGGACACACAGATCAAGAACACTCGCCAACAAAGGATACAATTATATCGAGTTGTCAAAGCAGGCCAACACCTTCACCAGGGCAAGTGGTTCAACAGGGACCAGGTTCAACAGAAATTTCCTCACCTCATGGAAGGTCTGCATGCAATTGGGACCATTACTTCCTAAGGGGGGAGGAATGATCCAGGTGGATATTTGTGGCCTGTTACACAACATTTTGTCACTATCCCTATACTCCCCATTCCTCAATCTTGGAGGACCTCTACAATGACCCTCATGTCTCTCCCTACCATGATGAACATGTCCCTACATCACTCTTCATCTGTAGAACATTTTCCTCTTACATCATTTCCAAAGAATATTCCTTCAAGCTCAGTTTTCAAGACCGGTGCTAGCCCTCAATTTCTTCCGTACGCCGATTTGCAGAGTCTAACACTGGGCCTAGCGCTGAATGATGTTACTCAACCATTCATGACTCGTGCCAATCCTATTTTGGCAAGTTTTTAAAAATGGAGTCGAATCTTCTAGGTCCAGAAGCTTCGTAAATGGAAGTTTGGTAAATGGTTAAGCAAGATAGAGCTGTGAGAGACTATTTGGGCTCCTTTTCCCTATTAAAGTGGAACAAACAAAAAGGGATAAGGCCTCTCCCACCATAAGAGGATAAATTTCCCCTATATCAAAGCTATAGAAAATCCTCATTTTACAACCTTAGCTAGCTAATGAAAGGGCTGAAATAATTTGAAAAACTTGATAGCCATTTTGATAACTTTAGCCTTCTTGTTTGTGTGTGAAGGGAGAATAAGCTTATACTGTTTGGTTTGGATCAAAGGGAAAGGGTCCTTGAACTTCTATTGTTTTTAGGGTGAATCATGAGATGCTTATAGTGGTGTTGGAACCCGGACATGCCAAAGGGAATCTGCAACATCAAGGCTCCGATTGTATTTCTCTTTGAAGTTTATATTAATACAAATAATGGTTTATTTCCTATGTCATGTGTAATATTACATTTGATAGCTTAGAACTCCTTGACCTTTTAAGTAGATTGAATTCAATTTTATGCTATCACGTTTATTGTTGTTTCTTGCATGTCTGTTTCAGGTATTTGAACGAAAGGAACAAAAGGAAGTTGGAGCAAGGAAGCAAGATCACCATCAAGTGGATTAGCATTATAAGAGGTAGGCCCTCTTATTTGATTTCAATCTAAGGAAATTTACATTAGATTGTCTTGTTTGCGGCTAGACCCACTCTCTTGGGCTAGAGGGATCGTCTCTGTCCGTAGAGAGGATACTCCTACTCCACAAATTGGCGACCATACTGGGGATCGATCCCTCTCTTTGATTTGTTTTTCATTTCATGATTTGTGACAACTTTTATTATTTAACCCTTTCTCTTTGGTAATATGTACTTCAAGTCATCCGCTGTTGTGATTCTTGAATTTAGAGTGATAGGTCTGGTTCTAGTTTGTGAAATTTTTTATTTTTTTTCTAAGAATCCCTCGATTGGAGCTGTTTATTTTCTAGTAGTCATGCCGATTGGTGCAAGTTCCCTCTGAATAGTCGTGCCACAACCCCTTATGGCACTTGTTGCTAGTTAGGTAGTCGTGTTGATGCCTGTAGGTCAAAATCAGGGTTTCTCCTTGTTATTTCCTGGATCTACCTCAGACTGAGAAAGGCAAGTCTAGGGAACATCAAACCACACTTAACCTGGTAGCTAGCCCTACTAGGTCGGGAGAGGGCTCTCTCCTTGTCAATCTCGAAGAAAATATGGCAATTAAGGCTTGAGATGACTGATATGAATACTAAATTTTAGGCTAGGTATGTTTGCTCAGAGGAGTTTGTTTGATTTTAATGGTTGGTTGCTAGATCAGATGAGGAAGGCAACTTTGGGTCCAGGAAATCAACTCAGATTTGCAGAGGTTTCTGTGGGGCGAGGTAGGCAAGTGTTTTAGCACTTTGAATTGAATGAGATGGTGAGTCTAAAGACTGCTGAGGAGTTGGAGAGGGCATGCAAGTTTCATGAGTCCTCTTCAAACAACAAAAAACATTTAAAACTAAATGAAACCCCAAGGCATAACACTGAACATCAATGGATTCCACCTATTAATCTTGATTCACTTAGTTATGTAGAAAAAGATAGATGATGGCACATATACACATAAGATAAACTAAATAATATAGGATAAAACAATACTAATACACATTACCACAAGAATCCCACAAAATGTTGCAAAACCCTGGTTCATTTCCTTGCCAAACTGCAAAAGTGATTTAAAATAGTGCTCAATGCATCCACAAGAGTCAAACCTTTACAAATGACTAAGAAAGTACATAATATAGGATTCAAACCACCTATGCCAGTCATCAGGGGTCGAATCCATGAGTCAAGGAGATGTTTCAACAACATTTAAACTAGGAACTAGAAAATAGGCAGTGTAACAACTTGCCTTTAAAACTATGGAAACTGATTCATTCAACCTCAAACCACCTCTAACTGATGTATCTACCCCATCAAGTCATTTTTCATCATATTTACATCATATTACATCATTTACCATCACAAATTTACCAAGGAGAAGAGAAAAAGTCAACTGATAGTCAAACTGGGCGAAATTATGAGTTTTTGGGCAAAATTGGCAAAAATTTGCCTAATGCACAACGCTTTTTCTAGGCCACTTTTGGAAGGCTTCCCAAAGTCAAAATCAGGTGTAGGATAGCTCGTCGGAAAGCCCTGCCTGTCTAAGTTCTGGAACACTTTGAATTTTCTGATTTGGAGGTCATTTCCCCCCTCAAAAGTGGATTCTCCCAAGACTGGTTCCTGTGTGTCTAAAAAGTGGCAGAGAGGGCACATTTTAGGTGTTTTTTGCCCTTTAGGTGAGCTAGATTTCCTCCAAATTTCATGAAAATTTCTGGGTTTCATTGTTTTTCCATGAGGAAACCAAAAATGCAAGCCATTTTGCAAAATATTGAGCCAATTCAATGCACAGCGCCGGTGGCGCTGCGCATTAGCTGAAAATTCCTGTGTTTTTAATTACAAAATTGTGAAATGACAAAAACTTCTCAAAATTTCTTCAAATTTGGAAAGAAGCAACCATATTAAGTGCTTTGCTAAGCTAATGAAGCTTCATCCAATATTTTGAGTTTATCTTGTTCTTTCTTGACCCTCAAGGCTCTCCTTAATTTAGCTTATTGCAGATTTTGTTCTGGGTTAGGTAGTAGTAGGCCATGTGGCGGAGCACATTTCTCTCTTTGTTTGCCTTCTCCAGTAACCTCTCCAAGTGCATATTCACCTTCTCCAACAAATATTCCCGATCATTTTATTTTTCAATGGATGTCAACTTTGTTGAAAAATGTGCAACAAGAAATGTTAAATTTAGAATGTGCTAAAAATAGACCTTCTAAAAATAGCATGTCTAAAAGTAGCAATTTGGCTAGTGAGGTCATTGGCCACATTGGGTGAGAGGTGAAACTTCTAAAAATAGAAAGTTCTAAAAATAGCATTTATGGGTCCCTTTCTATTTATAGCAGTCCCGAGTCTATCTATAGGAAGTAAAATTAATTTTGGTCTTAACATCAGTTGGAAATATTAATTAATTGATTCAGTTGAGTTAATTAGTTAAGGAAATTCGAATTTGAAGTCTTTGTGAGCATGCACATGAGTTGTCCCACTGATTGAGGAATTTATCCTTAAGTTCCTCCACTGATTGAGGGAATAAGTATGAGTTCTATAATGAGAGAATCAATTGACTTAGTTCTAACTAGTCAAGTCTAGTTATATTATTTTAACAAGTTGTTAAAATAATAAAATACAGTTTGTTAATGCTTGCATGCATGCGACAACTATTATTTTAGATGACTCAGAATTCACTCATGGATAATTGTTGCATGTCAGTGCTGTCAGAGACCCAGTTGAGATCAGATGTGGGATAGTGTACTATCAGATGCTTGTATATTTCGAGTAAGTATTCCTTGCATGGAGAAGGATCTATTATTGGAGATTGGAGGACTTGTGGCCTATATATTGAGGCCTAGGTAGTCAATGATTTTCATCTTTTGATTGAAGATCATCAGAGTATAGAGAGAGCAGGATAGCTTGAGAGTTGATTCTTTTTGTATTATGAAGAGGATTTCCACTTGATTGATAATACATGGTTGGGGTTTTATGTTGGTTCTTTTCCCTAGATATATCTTGTGTTATGTGTGATTATTTCTCTTGATTAGTTATGCATGTTTCTACTTGATGTTGCTCATGAATTCGATTATGCTTCCGCTTAATGTTTTGTAGAAGTAGATCAATTGTTTTGCTTTAGTACATTGCATATATCGGTTTGTTCTACAGGTGAAATTTCTACATGGTATCGGAGCATAGGTGATCAAGGAGAGAATAGTATACTGATAGGAGATTTCAAAGTTTTGAGTTTTGGGCCAAGAGTTTACAAAGCAGATCTGAAAATTTATGTACAAAATTTTTAGAAATAAATAGCAGATTTGGATTCCTTGCAGAAAAATACCCAAAATCAAAAAAAAAAATCGACTGAATCGGAGTTCAGATGAGGGAGATATCGCTGATTTAAAATGAGCGCCTTTTGTAGAAAATTTCGTGATGGGAGGAAAGTGGAAATAGATTGGTGTGCTAGCCAAGAACCTGTATGCACTTGAGGTACAAGATGCATGCAAAGCCTTGAGGAGTAAGGCAAAGGTTAGATACTTGGTGGTTGAGAGTGAGAGTAAGTTACCTCTCAACATGCAGTGCCAGAAGAAGTCTCAGACAATTGTGGAGGAGCCACGATTGGTGTAGTAGCTTCAGGAGGTTGTGGAGCAGCCACAATAGGGGAAGCTGAGTGGAGATCGAGTAGAGACATCTACTCATGTAGAGACCTCCAGTAGGGGGAAACTTCGAGCCAGGTGAGCAGAGGGATCACATCCATCCATACCTTCAAGTAGGAGGTGGGGTGACTTGGAGTGATCATCCCAAGGAGGAGGGGCGGGATCCTTGAGGTACCCAACCTCTTGGATGAGACCTTGCTACAGGAGACCCCATGTGAAGTAGCAGGAACTGACTGATTGGGTAGAGACATATGTTGATGGAGCGACAGAGAGAGCAATAGTGCAGGGAATCGCAGGACAACGCATGGCTAGCACGCTGCAGTAATGCGAGAGGCACAAGTGTTTTGCACAATGCTAGGTGGCATAGAGAGGTGTGAAATGGTGCGAGATGCATGGAGATGTTGCAGTAGCACAAATGTCAGAGAGGGAGCACTTGTCAGCAGCAGGTAGAGCTTTAGCATCAGAATATGTTCCTAGCCCAACATAATGGTCAGCTGGGAGTGTTTTTGTTCCAAGTGTTGTTGGAGCAAGTGGACTGGGTAGATGTGTTGCATGCAGAACATTCCAGAGTTGTAGGATCGGGTTCGAGAGAAAGCCTTTCTTGTTGAGATGGAGTGTTGAAAAATGTGCAATAAGAAATGTTAAATTTAGAATGTGCTAAAAATAGGACTCCTAAAAATAGCATGTCTAAACATAGCAGTTTGGCCAGTGAGGTCATTGGCCACCTTGGATGAGAGGTGAAACTGCTAAAAATAGAAAGTTCTAAAAATAGCATTTATGGGTCCCTTCCTATTTACAACAGTCCCTGGTCTATATATAGGAAGTAAAAACGAATTTGGTCTTAACATTAGTTTAAAATATTAATTAATTAATCTCCATGAGTTAATTAGTTAAGGAAAAACAAACTTGAAGTCTATGTGAGGACATGCAACAGTTTATCTATTAATTGGTGAATTTATCCATCAGTTAAAGAGATAAGGATGAGTTTTAATTAGTTGGCTCAGTTAACTGAGTCAAGTCCAGTTAGATTAATTTAACAAGTTGTTAAATTAATGAGATTCAGATTGTTAATGCTTGCATGCATGTAACAACTGGTATTTTCATATAACTGAATATTATAGCTTAAATAACTCATGCATGTCAGTTCTGTCAGAGACCTAGTTGAGATCAGGTATAGGACAGTGTACAATCAGATGCTTGGATATTTCTAGTAACTATTCCTTGCATGGAGAAGGGTCTGTTAAAGGAGATTAGAGGACTTGTGGCCTATATATTGAGGCCTAGGTATCCATGATTTTCATCTTTTGATTGAATATCATCAGAGTACAGAAAGAGTTAGATAGCTATTGAGATGATTCTTTTCATATTATGAAGAGGATTTCCACTTGATTGATAATACATGGTTGGGGTTTTATGCATGTTTCTACTTGATGTTGCTCATGAATTCGATTATGCTTCCACTTAATGTTTTGTATAAGTAGATCATGTGTTTTGCTTTAGTACATTGCATATATCAGTTTGTTCTACAGGTGAAATTTCTATAGAAGAACCCACTTCAACTCCTAAATGAATATCAAAGGTTAAAAAGAAAACCCAATGAAACTGTGGAAGAATATTGTGAAAGATTCAATATTGTTTTCAATGCCATTCCATAAGACATCAAGCCCTCCATTGGTCTAGCTCTGATTGATTTTCCAGATGGTTTCGATGTAGATATGGAATATCGACTTAGGGAAAGAGACCCGGTAACTTGGAAGAAATGCAAGCAAATGAAATTAAAGTTGAAGCCAACATCCTGGCCAAAAAAGCCAAACTAAAGTCTGAACGCAAAGTAACCATAAAAGAAAAAACTTATACTTCTCATGTTGACCATAAGATTGATAACCTAGTTAGAGTAGTGAATCAAATGATGCAATGAGTGAATATCAATGACTAGAATCAAGTAAGAGAAAACCAAAATGTCCCACAAACCAGAAACCAAAACATTAGAAGAAATGTTCCCCAAATTAAACAAAGAGAGAAAAAGGGACTAGACCAGCTAATTAGGTTTCCACCTTCCTTAGGTATCTGCTAGCTTCGCGATCCACTAGTATAGCTCAGTAGGGAAGGACGCGAAAAATATTTCATGGATCTCCGTATACAGGTAGCTGTCTAGCCACTCTTCTTTTGATAGTTGTGGGTTTTTGTTCTCCTGCGCCGCGAACTCGTGAATTCTTCTATCCAATGAGCCTTCAATTTCTTTCTTAGTTGGATTCCAATGATACGATATCACACATCTCTATGTAGATTCCGGTCTCAGAAATAGAACCATTTGTTATCTTATGGGGGTCTGACCTAGGTTTAGAGTTAAGTAGCTAAAAAAATCCCTACACTACTAACCCTTTTGGCATCAACCCGCAGAGCGCGGATTGAAGTCTCACCCGAAGTAGTATGGGGGGATGTTGGAACCAAGTTTTCGCACCCTTGAGATGGATGTGATGTCGATTTATTTCAACTAGACCTGGTTTCGTGCAGGTCACTTCGCACCCTGTTCTAACCTTCAACACCTTCACGATCCATTACAATCGACCTTCGCGCAGCCCTATAAGATGCTTTCGCGCTGCTAGGGCAGTAAACTGTGATGTTTCCTAAACTACGACGAGTATCTTACTTCCTCATCAATTTTAGAATAGAAAGTAATATCATCTAGATAAATCACAATAACATGGTCAATTTCATCAGCAAAGGAAATATCCATTTCTCTTTGGAAAGTGGCTCCAACATTCATTAACCCAAAGGGAATTTTCACACACATGAAAGTTCCCCATGGTGTAGTGAAGGTAGTTTTATCTTGATCATCGGGATGCACTAAGACATGGTTGTAACCTGAGAAACCATTTAATAAGGAAATTCTACTAAACCCTACTACCCTTTCCAATATATGATCCATTTTAGGTAACGGGTAGTTGTCTTTGAGGGATACCTTATTAAGATTTCTGAAATTAATACACAATCTGATTTCTCCAGTTTTCATTCTAGTAGGCACAATATTAGACACCCATTTAGATTATCTAAGGGGAAGTATAATTTTAGCATCATAAATCCTTTTCACTTCTTTCTCGATCAAAGGAATTAGGATAGGATTTATCCTATGAAGTTTTTGTTTGAATTGTTTTTTATCTTCCTTGATTGGGATTTTATGTAGTATGATACTAGTATCATATGCTTTTAGATCCTCTTAACTCCAGGCAAAGACATCTACGAATTCTTTGAAAAGGGATACATATCGTTGTTTTGTGATAATAGGAAGTGATTTTGAGAGTTTTATCATTTTGATATTCTGCTGACTACCTATATTGCATTCTTCTATGTTTGCCCATGTGGTTTCCATTTTTGGTTTTTTTTGCTACATCATTGAAATAAAAAAATTCTTATAACGGAACTAAACTCCTAGGAAGAACATTATCCTTAAGTTGAAGCACTTCAAATTCTTCTTTTTCTGGATCTATTTCATGCAATTCTAATTTATGTACATTTTTATTGACTGAAATATTTACATAAAAATCATCAAGTTGTTTATCTACACTAACATATTCAACAATTTGATTTTCTACTTCACACTCTGAATCTACACTATAATCTTCATACTTATCCTTGGATTGCAAAAAGGTTTCAAATTCTTTGTCACTTCCAAATACCTGTCAACGCCTCATGTTGTCAGATGCAGCTCGATGGTGTTTAACTTCCACTGTGTGTTGTCTATTGGGGTGAGACATTTTGCATGTGCTAGCTAAAAAAGCTAAACCATTAGCCAAGACATTTTGATTTTTGGGAATAACAACGAGTTCATATTCTTCAAAATTTCCTAGAGAGTCAAGCACAACATTTCTGTAGGCTCTCAACCTAGGATGTTTGGAAGCATACTCTCCCTTGATTTATCTAACAATTAATTCTGAATCCCCATGAACAACAATTATTTTAGCACCTAGATTATTCAATAATTACAATCCTAAAAGAAGTGTCTCATATTCCACTATATTATTGGTGCAATGAAAATTGAGTTTATAAGAATGACCCTCTGCATGGTTATTCCTTGAATTGGACACCAAAATACCTGCCCCTAAACCTACTTTGCTACAAGAGCCATCAAATATCATGTTCCAAAAAGGTTCAGTTTCAGTGTTTTGCTGCACAATTAGTGTTTGATTTTCATGTTTTTCATCATTATCATTTTCTTCTTTAGTAACCTATGCATCAATTCATTCATCATTGTAAAGAATGAAAGAGTCCAAGTAGGAATGAACAGAGTAAAGAGGATAGTTATGTGGTTTATCTTGACTACTGACCATATACTTCATTAAAGTTTCCCTATACAATATTCCCTGTTGACCAAACACTAGTATAGTGGCATAAGTCATGTCCATTTGTAGGGTTCCTTGTAATTTTTTTCCCCAAGAGCGTGACAACAACATGCCATACTTAGGGTAATGTTTGCGACCACTATATCCATCACTAGACTTTGTTAGGTAAACTTGACTCAAGATAGAGTCAAAGTTAACCAGGTTAAACAATGATGGTTTTGGGGCACATGGTATTGTGCACATATAGTATTATGCCCGTGGTATTATATGTAATGGAGCTTATAAAACGCTGGAAGGACTTCATTGTAATGCAAGACCTGGAGGTGAGCGATGAATGTTCACTTGGTCGGATTAGCCAGGGTTTGGCCAATGCTAATAAGATATTATTAGGTTGGGTTTTTTCCCGGATTTAGTTTCGGGGGCAGCGCCCCTGAAGCTAAAAACAGCTGTAAAATTGCCTTGTAAAAGTATAGTAATTTCTAGTCAATCTGGGCCGTTCATTAGGCGGATGATCTGACGGTAGAACTTATGTTTAGTTTAGGGTTTT
>APFE031242523.1:83678-94909 GCA_000404065.3 Pinus taeda
GCTGTGAGATAGAGGTGTATTCGGTGTGAGCGAGAAACAGAGAGGTAAGACTGTGAGAGAAAACAGAGGATATTACAGCGGCTTTGCTGTAGGTTGTGTCTCTTCATTTTGCTGGATAATAGAAAGGAAGGACTAGCTGTTCGAGGTGGACGTAGCCCAAACTGGGTGAACCACGTATATCTGTGTCTCTCTTGTTTTGTGCGTTTTATGTGTTTATATTTCTGCAATATTTTATGTGTTCCATTGCTCCGTAATATATATAATATTCTAACAGACTTTTAGCATGGATTTGGGCTAAAGTAACACATAGGTCTTTGATAAGACCTAGGCATCTGAATTTTCTTGAATCAAAGGAATACAATTTTTTTTATTGTCTTGTAATGTCAAGTCCTAGTTTCTCCATGACTGCTTTGGGCATTAAATTGTGGGATGCACCTGAATCTAGCATAACATTGTGGAGAATTTTATCATGAATATTCAAACTGACATAAAATTGAGGAATCCATCCTTCCCGTGGTTTGACTTCTACTTTTGGCCCAAATAGGAGCTCAGGCTGATCATCACTCAAATTTACATCATCGGTTTTCTCCTCAATGTTTAATGCCTGCAGGACCTAAGTCTTGTATACATTCTTATTGAATAATTCAATTAAGGGGATAGAAATTTTCAGCTTTGCAAGTTCATTTTCTATACTAAATGGTGTTTGATTTTTAAGCAGATTTGAAAATCAGACTTATCAACAACTATTTTTGTGGCCAGTTCAGTTTGTTGGCTGGTAGAAGGAAGATCAGTTTGAGTAGTTCTAGAAGGAGTATCAATTGCATTTTTCATAGTAGCGTTTGCTGGTTTCTTTCCAAGATTTTCTGTGGTTTTCTTAGGGGGATTTTCGGTTGTTTTCTTGGGATCAGAATTAGATACCTTTTTGACAGGATTTTCAACATTCTTTTTATTTGCAGTATCTTGACTTTTCTTACTTCTAAGATTATACTACCTATGGACTTCCATTATGGCATTTTCAAATCCTTGTTTGTACTCATCTGACTCTTCAGAATCCATTTTAGTCCGGGCTATAAGAAAAAGTTTTTGTTCCCCTTGAGCGAGGAAAACTACTTCATCACCAATTATCCCTAACAAATTAATTTTATTATCATACAAATCTTCCATAATATTCCCCTCATCATTTGTGTAATTTTCCTGAAAAGGAGGCCGAATCTGCTGGTCTAGTCCCTTTTTCTCTCTTTGTTTAATTTGGGGAACATTTCTTCTAATGTTTTGGTTTCTGGTTTGTGGGACATTTTGGTTTTCTCTTACTTGATTCTGGTCATTGATATTCACTCATTGCATCATTTGATTCACTACTCTTAACTGAATTATTCAATAAGAATGTATACAAGACTTGGGTCCTGCAGGCATTAAACATTGAGGAGAAAATTGATGGTGTAAATTTGAGTGATGATCAGCCTGAGCTCCTATTTGGGCCAAAAGTAGAAGTCAAACCATGGGAAGGATGGGTTCCTCCATTTTATGTCAGCTTGAATATTCATGATAAAATTCTCCACAATGTTATGCTAGATTCAGGCGCATCCCATAATTTAATGCCCAAAGCAGTCATGGAGAAACTAGGACTTGACATTACAAGACAATAAAAAAAAAATTATTCCTTTGATTCAAGCAAATTCAGATGCCTAGGTATTATCAAAGACCTATGTGTTACTTTAGCCCAAATCCCTGCTAAAAGTCTAGTGATCGATATAGCGGTCGCAAACATTCCCCCTAAGTATGGCATGTTGTTGTCACGCTCATGGGGAGAAAAATTACAAGGAACCCTACAAATGGACATGACTTATGCCACTATACTAGTGTTTGGTCAACAGGGAAGATTGTATAGGGAAACTTTAATGAAGTATATGGTCAGTAGTCAAGATAAACCACATAACTATCCTCTTTACTCTGTTCATTCCTACTTGGACTCTTTCATTCTTTACAATGATGAATGAATTGATGCATAGGTTACTAAAGAAGAAAATGATATTGATGAAAAACATGAAAATCAAACAATAATTGTGCAACAAAACACTAAAACTGAACCTTTTTGGAACATGATATTTGATGGCTCTTGTAGAAAAGTAGGTTTAGGGGCAGGTATTTTGGTGTCCAATTCAAGGAATAACCATGTAGAGGGTCATTCCTATAAACTCAATTTTCATTGCACCAATAATATAGCGGAATATGAGACACTTCTTTTAGGATTGTAATTATTGAATAATTTAGGTGCTAAAATAGTTGTTGTTCATGGGGATTCAGAATTAATTGTAAGACAAATCAAGGGAGAGTATGCTTCCAAACATCCTAGGTTGAGAGCCTACATAAATGTTGTGCTTGACTCTCTAGGAAATTTTGAAGAATATGAACTCGTTGTTATTCCCAGAAATCAAAATGTCTTGGCTAATGGTTTAGCGTTTTTAGCTAGCACATGCAAAATGTCTCACTCCAATAGACAGCACACCGTGGAATTTAAACACCGTCCAGCTGCACCTGACAACATGAGGCGTTGATAGGTATTTGGAAGTGACAAAGAATTTGAAACCTTTTTGCAATCCAAGGATAAGTATGAAGATTATAGTGTAGATTCAGAGTGTGAAGTAGAAAATCAGATTGTTGAATATGTTAGTGTAGATAAACAACTTGATGATTTTTATGTAAATATTTCAGTCAATAAAAATGTACATAAATTAGAATTGCATGAAATAGATCCAGAAAAAGAAGAATTTGAAGTGCTTCAGCTTAAGGATAATGTTCTTCGTAGGAGTTTAGTTCCGTTAGAAGAACTTTTTTATTTCAATGATGTAGCAAAAAAACCAAAAATGGAAACCACATGGGCAAACATAGAAGAATGCAATATAGGTAGTCAGCAGAATATCAAAATGATAAAACTCTCAAAATCACTTCCTATTATCACAAAACAACGATATGTAGCCCTTTTCAAAGAATTCGTAGATGTCTTTTCCTGGAGTTAAGAGGATCTAGAAGCATATGATACTAGTATCATACTACATAAAATCCCAATCAAGGAAGATCAAAAACGATTCAAGCAAAAACTTCGTAGGATAAATCCTGTCCTAATTCCTTTGATCGAGAAAGAAGTGAAAAGGATTTATGATGCTAAAATTATACTTCCCCTTAGATACTCTAAATGGGTGTATAATATTGTGCCTACTAGAAAGAAAACTGGAGAAATTAGATTGTGTATTGATTTCAGAAATCTTAATAAGGTATCCCTCAAAGACAACTACCCGTTACCTAAAATGGATCATATATTGGAAAGGGTAGTAGGGTTTAGTAGAATTTCCTTATTAAATGGTTTCTCAGGTTACAACCATGTCTTAGTGCATCCCGATGATCGAGATAAAACTATATTCACTACACCATGGGGAACTTTCATGTGTGTGAAAATTCCCTTTGGGTTAATGAATGTTGGAGCCACTTTCCAAAGAGAAATGGATATTTCCTTTGCTGATGAAATTGACCATTTTATTGTGATTTATCTAGATGACATTACTTTCTATTCTAAAATTGATGAGGAAGTAAGATACTCGCCGTAGTTTGGGAAACATCACAGTTTACTGCCCTAGCAGCGCGAAAGCATCTCATAGGGCTGCGCGAAGGTTGATTGTAATGGATCGCAAAGGTGTTGAAGGTTAGAACAGGGTGCGAAGTGACCTACGCGAAACCAGGTCTAGTTGGAATAAATCGACATCACATCCATCTCAAGGGTGCGAAAACTTGGTTCCAACATCCCCCCATACTACTTCGGGTGAGACTTCAATCCGTGCTCCGTGGGTCGATGCCAAAAGGGTTAGTAGTGTAGGGATTTTTTTAGCTACTTAACTCTAAACCTGGGTCAGGCCCCCATAAGATAACAAATGGTTTTGTTTCCGAGACCGAAATCTACATAGAGATGTGTGATGTCGTATCATTAGAATCCAACTAAGAAATAAATTGAAGGCTGGTTCGATAGAAGAATTCACGAGTTCGTGGCGCAGGAGAACAGAAACCCACGACTATCAAAAGAAGAGTGGCTAGACAGCTACCTGTATACGAAGATCCACGAAATATTTTTCGCGTCCTTCCCTACTGAGATATACTAGTGGATCGCGAAGCTAGCAGATAGCTAAGGAAGGTGGAAACTTGACGGTCCTATTGTGTGGACCCTAGAGCTAGTGCAAAGATTGGAAGCATCGGAGGATAAGATCGCACATGTCATCGATCATTGGCTCGATTGAATTATAGGAGGATTCATTACTATGTTTGCGGTCGACACCTGAGTCAGCTATAGCGAAACAGAGAAACGCTTTATCAAAGGACCACAAGGTAAGTATGTAAAGTCTTTGAGTACTTTGATTAAAATGTTGTTGTGCGAAAAGCAGGTTTTTCAGTTACCTTGATGTTTAGGGCTACGCGAAGTGGAAAAGTTTACAGGAATGAAGGAAATAAGGGTCCAGAGAATAGCCCCTTGATTTCACACTGCGAGGGGACAAGGAAGAGCTCGCGAAGGTCTCTCTGCGAAGTGCTATTCATCTGATAAGACAAAGAATTCTGTGAATCACCTCCGCCCACACCACCACTGGCTTCACCGCCACCACCTCCATCTTCTACCGTACCACCTCCACCACCACCACAATTCAGTATGGCGAGCACAGTGAAGTCAACTTTGTTCAAATGTTTGGGAAATGAAGATCTAAACCAATTCTAGTTCATTGTAAGGGCTGTATGGGAAGTGCAAGGTGTTACAGATGACCATATAAAGAAAGCGACACTAGTTAGCACCCTACGGGATCATGCGTTGACCTGGTATATTAAGTACTCCAACAATAACCAAAATGTGAGTCACAGATATCCAAACAGCGCTAAATAGAGAATTTAGCAGGCCTAAGTCTAAAGCACAATCAATTTTGGGATTTAAAGAGATCACAATGCTACCAGGCGAGACTCCTTGGGAAGTAGATCAGAGGATAAAATGTACGATTCGCAAAGAAAATATGAATTTGATAGATGGACAACATTGTGAGTGGTTTGTAGCTTCGCTACTACCACATTTAAGGAGTGCGTTATCGCAGCAGAAGATAAAAACTCAGGCAGAGGCCTTAGAGATCTCTATGAGGCTACATGAGACCACGATGCAGGATCCTAACCTAGGAGTTTAGCAGATCCACACGCAGTTGAAGAATATTTTCCTTGAGATGCAGAGTTTGAAACAGGATAGGACAGTTCGATCAGAAGTGCGCGAAGAAGTGTGGTGTGTAAAATGCAAGGGTCAGGGTCATAACAAAGACCACTGCCTAGTTTTTATGAATTACCTTGCATGAGGAGGATTGATGCCTTTAAGGCCAGAAGCTCAAGTAGGACCTAGCGTGGCGCATGCTTTGTGGTGTGCAATCTGCCAAATAGCCGGAAAACATGCCACAGACAATTGTCACTTGTTACAAAAGTATACACAAATTTTGCAACAGTTTTTCTGCAACTTTTGTAGGTTGGTGGGACATGATGAGTGTACTTGTAGAAGTTATATGGATAGAATGCCCGCCTACAGAGTTCAGGCCGAAACGCGGCCCCTTGACCAGAATGTAGGAATGGTGCGAATAAGATTTCAGGGGCACGAGAGAGGCCGAGGTGGAGGAGGACCTGGTATAGGTTACGGATAGTTGATTTGCTACAATTGCGGAGGGTTAGGACACTATGCCTGCAATTGCATGAATCCAACGCACCTGTCGTGAAAGTATTGCACGATGTTTGATTATGAGATAGAATATTTTCCTACACTGATAGCTAGGATCTGGGACAAAGGAGCGCTACCGCCTCCCCTGACTCAGAACCTATAGATGATGAGGTCTGGGCCGCGCATGGAATATCTGAACGTAAACATTGTGCTCTGAAGTGGAATCACGATAGGAGATGACAAAGGAAAAAAACCAGAAGACAATACCTAGGTTCGCAAATCCCCAGCGAAAGAAGTTGAGTTTGATTTGGAGCACACTCGGGAAACTTTCATGGAAGGTAAGAAGAGCTTCGCTGAGGCCTCCACGTTAGGGAGAAAAGATCAACCTGAGTCAGAAATGGATCCCTCCATGCTCACAACTTTCTTAGAAACATGTATGAAGTTAGTGCACTATAGTAAAGCTGTAAAGGGGTCACAGGAACTCATCAACATATGCGATCAGACTGCGCTAGGTGAATCATGTGTAGTCTGCAAGATCGGAAAGCATAAGACAAGGATGGGGCGTGAAATGAGACTAACTATGCAGATCAGAGATTACAAGATAGACCAAGTCATTCTAGATTTGGGATCAGACAAGAATGTTTTACAGAAATAGACATGGGAGCAAATAGGGAGACTTGCACTGCGATGGTATTCGATTTAGCTGAGAGTGGTGAATCAGCAAAAAATAATACATATGGGGCGATTGTAGGGAATAATTGTGGATATTGAGGGAGTGAGTGCGCTGGTAGATTTCGAAGTAATAGAGATTGTTGATGACAACAATCCCTACCCCACACTCTTGGGAATTTCCTGGGCCACTAATATGAATGGGGTAATTAATCTGAAGAAGCGAAAAATGATCTCTGAAAAGAAGTCACTACAAGTAATTATACGCCTGACCCTTGCTGAAGGATCGTGCTATACGGAGCCGGTCTGTGACTATGAAAGTGATGATGATCTGGACTGCATCTACAAGATAACAACGCAAGACAAACACTGGGTGAATCCCACCATGGATGGATGGATTACATGGGAGCGCGAGAGTTCCTACACTTCAGATTCTAATGAAGAAGTAGAATGATGGAAAAATCAGTTACATGAAGTAACTACGTTAAATTGTAACATGATGACCCAGTCACTGCGCTGCATGTCGATAGAAGTCGGAGATCTGCCTACTCATGATGGTCTAAATGAGGTAGATACCTTCTTAGATGCATTTAAAAGGGAGGTGCCAGAAAAGCAACGCTTCTAGGCCTTGAACTAGGTACTGCGTGCTATGCCCACGAGATGGTGGGGTACGCACAAAGGAAGCTTTGATGATTGGCACAAATGTAGGAGAATGATGCAAGTATGATTTAGGAAGCCTAAGGTGTGACTGACAGACAAGTATGATGGGCAGGATGATCCACACATGCATCTTGCCAAGTGGACGTAGGCCTATGGATAAAAGCCACAACCTGAATGGGTGCACCTATTCTGTCATACCCTATATTTTATACGGATGAACTGGTATATATAAACAGAGCTCCACCATGGGACAAGTGAATGGGATATCCTGCGCGAAGGGTTTGTGATGACCATCAATTTTGAGGATGGTTGGGACAGTATTGATGAAGCACTACAAGAGGTGAAAGCAGCCATCTTTAGGATACCACAGGAGCCGGTAGACTTGATTCAGCCTGAATGGGCTACTCAGCTGAGTTGCGCACTGGAATGTTATAATGTAACTGCTGAAGAGGAGGACAAGGATCCGTAGAATATTAACATTCCAGAAATAGAAGGCCACCACGAGGTTCACGGACCATAGTTTGAGAACCCTGATATAACCACACCGGTGAAAACTAAGTAGGTATTGGTATGGAGGAAAAACCCAAATTCACGAAGATCGGATACTCCTAGGATGACGCGATGGTGGATAAGGTTGCTGAATTACTCTGGGAATATTAGGACTTATTCCCGAACAAGTTTACGAATTTGAAAGGAATAATCGGAAGTTTAGGAGTGATGAAGATCACGTTAAAGCCTATTTTAAAGCTAGTTAAGTAGAGGCCTTACCACTTAAATAAGAAATATAAGGAGAAGGTCCGTGTAGAACTAGAAAAAATGCTCGCAGCAGGCATCATTGAGCCTATGGAAGAATCTGATTGGGTAAGCCCAATGATGGTACAAGAGAAGAAGCAAAAGGATGAGATAAGGATATGTGTGGATCTCAGAAAATTGAATGATGCTTGTGTGCATGATGCATTCCCAACTCCATTCATGGATGAAGTGTTGGACAATGTAGGAGGTCAAGAAGCATATTCTTTCACTGATGGGTTCTTGGGGTACCACTAGATCAAAATCATGCCGGAGGATAAGAGCAAGACAACCTTCACAACAGAGTGGGGTTGCTTTCAATATATTGTCATGCCATTTGGATTGAAGAATTCCCCTGCCATCTTTTTGTGCATGGTTGTTGCGACATTCAAGGAATATATTCATAAGTTCTTAGAGGTATATTTTGATGACTAGACTATATTTGGGCTAGTTAAGTGCCATGTAGCAAGCTTGCGCTTGATGTTGGATACCTGTCAAAGCTACCAAATCACACTCAACCTCAAGAAGTGTCTTTTCCTTGTTCCTTTTGGGAACCTATTGGGACATGTGATTTGCAAACAAGGGTTGATGGTAAACCCTGTGAAGATCGCGATGATTCTGAACTTGGAAGCACCGAGAAGTGTGAAACAATTGTGCGCCACTCTGGGATATACGGGATATTACAGAAAGTTTATCAAAGGCTATGCCCAGATCACCGCACCAATGGAAAAATTGTTGAAGAAGGATGTCATGCTCTGCTAGAATGATGACTGTAAGAAAAGCCTGGACCTATTGAAAGAAAAGATGGTTACTGCGCGGATTCTAGTCTTCCCGAACTGGAAGAAAGAGTTTCATGTACATGTCGACACCTCATGTATAGCGCTGGGGGAAGTACTGATGCAGGATGGCAGAGAATGCTTGGATCACTCTATCACACTTACAGGTTGCAAATTATCCAAAGTAGAGAATAACTATTCCACCACTGAGCGCGAGGGACTAGCTATGGTATATGCGCTCTAGAAGTATCGACACTACTTGCTAGGAGGCCACTTTAAGATGTATACAAATCACTCCACGCTAAAGTACCTGGTCAATAAGCCTGTGTTGGAGGGGCACATTTGCAGATGGCTCTTATTGTTTCAAGAATACAACTTTGAAGTTGTTGTGAACCCTGGACGATTGAACGCAGGGCCAGATCACCTGTCACGCATCGAGATAGGGGAGGAACCTACTAGTTTGGAGGAAGGATTACCTGACGTGAAACTCTTTGTTGTGCACATAGCAAGTGGACATTTTGAAGATATAATACACTTTCTAACAACTGGAACTGTGCCGAAAGGATACTTTGTCCATCAGAAGAAGGAATTAGTGGTGTGTGCGAAATATTTCTCTGTTATTGATGGGTATCTATACAAGATGGGGAATGATGAAATACTGCGAAGGTATGTACCTGAATTTGAACGAAGCAGCATCCTTGTGGGTGCTCATGGGGGCATCATGGGAGGAAATTATGCAGGAAGAGGAACTGTGCAGAAGATTCTACGCGCAGGGTTGTGGTGGCCAACCCTTCATCATGATTCAAAAGCATATTGCAAGGTGTGTGATGTATGTTAGACAACAGGTAGGTCATCGCAGAAGGATGAGATGCCTTTGAATCCAAAAATGGCGTTGCAACCTTTCAAAAAGTGGGCAATAGATTTTGTAGGACCTATTAAACCTCAAGGAAAGACATGTGCGAGGTATATTATCATTATGACAGAGTTTGTGACTTATTAGGCAGAAGCACAGCTGGTGAAGGATTTCAAGGGTGTGACTACCACGAAGTTTCTATTTGAAAATGTACTGACATGATTTGGGTGTTCGAAGATATTGATGAGAGATCGTGGTACACACTTCCTGAACGAGACGATCAGCACACTAATGAAAGAGTTTCAAGTGTGTCACCAAAAGAGCACACAGTATCACCCACAGGCTAACGAGACAGTAGAAGCGTTCAACAAGATACTAGAAAATGCGATGACCAAGGAATGAAATACACCTTTTAGGCTTGTCTATGGAGTGGAAGCCATAATGCCTATGGAATATATCATGCCTAGCCTGTGCATAGCAGCACTCATAGGTATGACAGATCATGAAGCCTTGGAGGAGAGGCTCGTGTAGCTATAAGAGATCGAAGAAGAATGAATTTTGGCTGGATTTCACTAGCAGGTCCAAAAGTAGTGCGAAAAGGCATGGCACGACCGACACATCAAGTTACACACATTCAAGGTAAACGATCTAGTTTTGTTGTATGATAGTAAGTTTGATAAATTCCTAGGAAAATTTAGAGTGCACTAGTTAGGTCCATATATTATTAAGGATATTACAGATGGTGGTGTGGTACAATTGGTAAAGTTGAATGGCAATCTCTTCTCAGGAAAAGTCAATGGCAGTCGTTTGAAGCCATACACAGGTGGCCCAACCACCTAACTAGCTGACCAAAGCACTGTCTTAGTGCTCCACACAACTGAAATGAGGCATGGGACTATAAACTACTATGCCTGGGAGCTGCGCCATGTCAGGACTACGTGCAGTAGCAAAGTGTCAAATTGTCCGCGACAGCGCGAAGACAATTGCACTAGCACGTAGGTCTTCATCAGGGAGTGGAAGGACCCTATGAAGATGTGGCATGAGTTACCATACTCTAGGTTTTAACCCCGTAAAGAAATTATCTGCATACGAATTCTAAATCACAGAAAAATAAACAATGCAAGAGCATAACACATAAAACACATATACACAAAGATTTCCCACTGGATCCAAAAGCCAGTTCTACCAGCTTGATTTTTCATTATGTTCCTTTCAATGTTACAATACATATTTATACATGCCGAAGCATCCAATACCATGGACCAAAAAAACATCGTGTCCAAAACCATGGACTGAAAACCATAGGTAGGTTCGCCCAACCTAATATAGGGTCCAAAAAAAAATTTCCTGGGGCGCTGCCCCGGACCCTGTAGAGGGGGGCTACCCGCCCCCTCAAACCCCCCGGTTCACTATGTAGGTTAGTCATCGAAAGAATATAACACAACCCAACAATCTCCCACTTGTTGTTTTCTTTCCACAGGGGGACATAGGAGAGATTAGTCATTTTTCCAACCCTGAAAACATCAATTGTTTCTCTACACCAAGAGAACTTCTCAGAGCTCACAGATTTTGTCAATGCATCTGCAGTATTCTTCAAAGTGTCCACCTTTACCAGCAACACCTTTTTTTCTTCTATAATATCCCTCACAAAGTGAAACTGAACATCAATGTGCTTTGTCTTTGAATGATAAGCAGGGTTCTTTGCCAAGAAAATTACACTTTGGTTGTCACAGTCTATCCTTATAGCTCCTTGTACTAACCCCATACT
>APFE031242527.1:6921-19124 GCA_000404065.3 Pinus taeda
ATGAAGAAGTGGCTCAAGAGTTTTCCCTTTCTTTTGTCCCTCACTCAATGACGCATTCCACTATTACTTTTAGAGGACTCTTCATGGAAATCACCCCAAAATTTATCAGTGGGGTTAACACCCTTCCTCTTGGATTACCTTGGAGCAAAGATGAAAAGCCAATTGGACAATCTGCCAAGAAAAACTTCTTCCAACCCAATGAACATCTTGTAGAAGACAAAAATGGCATTAGAAGGATAAGCATACCTTACCCTCTGGATGAGGTCTGTTACCAAATTATCAAATATATTTCATGTGAAGGGAGGTATAGCATAGTTTATGGTTACAATTTTAGACTTCTCCATGAGCTGAGATATGGCATGGACACTCCAACACCCCGGAAACTCAGCATCCCCTATTTTCTCCTGCAGTCCCTCATAGAATCCAACATTAAGCTAAAGGCAGGAGGTCTAGATCAGTTGGCTCACCATGGGTTAATTAAACTAATAGTGGAAGAATCCCTCCATACCTTCACAATCCCCATAGCATGAGAAATCTTCGGAAACATGAAAAAATAAGATGATATAAAGGCCCTCACTTATGATCTCAATCCTTCTAATAGTGAGGAGGAAGAGCAACAAGGGGGAGAAGGGGAGGAAACTGAGGAACAAGAAGGGGAGAAGGAGGAAACCAAAGTAGAAAAGTAGGAAACCAAAACAGAGGAGGAAGAAACCAAAATACAACAAAAGGAAACAAAACCAGCAGAGATAGAGAGAAAGATAGAAGTATTTGCTGAGACCCTAGAGATAGAGGCAACAACTGCCCTCACTATCCTCAGTACCCCAATTAAACCAAAACAAAAGAGGAAGAGGCAGACATCAATGTATTTTAGGGCTTGGAAAAGAACCAGGATAAAAGCAAGAAAACCACAACCATCTTCAACAGTCCCCATTATAATTGAAGATTCACTCGCTGTTAAAGGGGAAGAATCTCCCTCTAAAATCCCCATCTCATATGAAAGAGGAACTCCCAGATCTTGCACCTAGAAGGAAAGAGTGCAACTACAGGACTCAAAAATAGTTTTATAGGAGGCACATACTGTTCTATAGGAGACCCTGACAAAGCTACAGGAGACCAAAAAACTTGAGAAAAGGGTAGAAGAATAACCAAAGGGGAAGGAGGAAGCTACAGAGCCAAGAGAACCTGGCCCCCAGCCTAGTTTGGGATCTTACTACAATCTTCTTGAGGGGGAAAGAATCATTCCATAAAAATTTGCAATCCCATTTTTCTTTGAGTTGGAGAAAGAAAGAATTAGGAGCCATAGATGGACGGAAATCACCAAATCCAAGGGGGTAGAGGATATTGGCCACATGGAGAACAAGCTTAGAGAAATGGGCAGGGAGTTAAGTGCTGTAAGACATAGAGAGACAATCATAAAAACTCACTTGGAAACAGAAAATGAGTTGCTAAGAAGACAACTGCAAGAAAAAGAGACATAATTGGCATGCATGGCCAACTGGTCTATGGAGGCATTACAGTGCAGAACACCAAAAAAATCATTTGGATTATACCTCAAGGACCAATGGATACAATTTCAAATCAAGACTTTGGCACAAAGAGGCACAATTCCTTTTTAGGATTAAAGATAGTTCATGGACCTACGTGACCAAAGCTCTTCAAAAGACAAGACAAAAATAGAAGAGTTGTATTTTCATAACATGGCCCTCACAAACATGAATGCGTGGAACCCCAATGCTAGGCTAGGGGACCTGAAATTAATGGCCATGGTATCATGGATGAATCATGAGGCATTAAGGGCAGCAGAGGTAAGGAAGTTGATGATAAAGGAGCAGAATGAACCCTTAATGATCATATATGAGCCATTAGACCCCATGGCTCTCATCAGCACACACTAGCTACTTGCAAATAATCCTCAAATTTCCCCTAAGTATACCAATGATCAGGCTTAGGCCATTTCACATTTTTAGGAGATGGAAATATTACTTGGGGATGACTGTATTCATGCTTGTATGAGGAGGTGGAACACACTACCACACATTTTTTAGATCAGGGAGTATCACTCCCAAAAAGGATTAAAGAAGAATTAAGGAGAGTGCCACTATACAAGCACTCTATGCAGAATTTGAAGGTCAATTGGATTGGCCTCAAATTGAGTCCCCCACTACTGCTAGGCCTACTAAAAGGCAGAAAAGAGGAAGAAGAGAAACAACAGTGGGAAGAGGTGGACAGAAAGGTAGGATTCCATGACAAATAAGAGGACCTCACATCAAAAGCATGGGATGTCAGGGAGGCCATCAGGGCCATCAAAGATGAGGAGATGGATTAAGTTGCTCAGAGGATGAGCAACACCTTCAGTAGGGGGGTGATGATGAGCCCCATAAATGGGTAATTATATGGGCTCATTTTTCATCCTAACATAGCTTAATTAACCATTCTCTTAGCTTATTGCATGTTTTTTTATTATATTTATGCTTATGGAGTGAGTTGGGTTGGTCATTATCCCATGGAGTCTAATATGTGTTTAATGCAGATTTTTGTTCAATTTTGGAGATAAAGTCAAAGATTTAATGGAAAATTGGCAACAATAATTCGAAGTAGAAAAGTGAGAGGATTTATAGGAGAGTATCCCCCTCATTAATAACTCCCCACTTCGAATTCTCCATCATGCAGTTCAGAGCACAAACAGCCACATCAATGCACTGGAGGCATCTGAGAAAGTGGAGGATAACTTCTGTTTAGCTCAAGTTTTGGGAGCCAAGCCTCCATAATTTTAATGAAGTTGTTGGGAGATTCAGCTATATAAGTAGAGAGGCCTAGGGCCTCATTAGGAAGTTAGTCAATTTTTTGAATTTTTGTTGCAGCTTTTCCCTGCTCAACTTCGAGCTTACTTTTGTTGATAGTTTCATGTAATCCTATTATTATTTTGATAATAAATATGAGATCCTTTTTGAGCTAACATTGAGTTACCTCAGAGGGCTGAAGCTCTTGGGCTAGGGCCCAATCCAAGCAGCCAAGCTCCTCTTGTTCTGTATTTATATGTTTTGTTTTAGTTTATGAATTAGTTGCTCTTAGATAAATTTCTTTCTTGGTTAAGAATAGGCTACTTTTGGTGATTTAGAAGGTTGTTTCCATTCAATTTTCTGTAGCAGGTTGAACAGTGATAGGAAAAAGATACAAAAATGCCATCAATAGAGCCTTGGCCTCCTTTCCTCCCTTTGGGACCATGAATTAAGGCCAAGACCCTCTTGCTGCCACAAAAAACACAGATTTGCCTTCTCCATAGGATTTCTAGTGTTGCAGTTTGTTATAAGGTTAATTCTTTGATTTAGATCTATTTCACCATGCTCATTTCTATCTTGCAATAATTTTCCTTCCATGGTTTCTCTCATCGTAGCATTTCTTAGCATTTACTTTCCTAGATCAGAGTTTAGATTAGTTTTATGCAAAATTTTGTTTTTTGACGTATCTAGTTTCTTTGCTTGCTTAACCTTATTGTTTGATTTTCAGTTCTCTTGTAGCAAATCTCTTCTCACAACAAGTTAGCCAATCAATCATCACAATCTCTCTTTGATCTATGCCCCACAGGTCGGCCAGAGTTCATTTCATATCTGCCTTAGTTTTCTGTGCTTTTCCATAGAATTTCCTCTCTTTCCTTGAACAAGTCTGACCATATTTCTCTCTCCTAATCATTCTTGATGGACCCTAGACACCTTGACACATCATCCTATCCTTCAACTACCCTTTCCACTTAATTTCCTACCTTCAAAACCTCCAAAACTACTCTTGGCATCCTCCTATAGACCTCCTATATACCTCCTGTAGAACCCCTGCAACCTCCTATAGATTTTCCTGTAGGCTTCTTTTTGAAGTCTGCTTACGGGAAAATCCTCCAGAAGGCCACTTGAGACCTCCTAGGACCCATCCACACCATCCTACACCTCTGCAAATCCAAGTCGCCCTCCATCGCCACCCAATCACTGTCACGTTCACAATCAAATAAATTACATGCATGACAATTTCACATAAAAATACATAAAAACCCAAAATGATGTTTTTTTTCTTATTTACTTTTAGAAATAGCTTCTGTAGATGTTTTTTACTTCCTGAGTAGGTAATGGCATTCATTTCATGATTTTTCATCTCTCTTTCTGCAAAAGTAGGATTAGTTGGTTAAGTAGGGCTTGCTAGGTTTACTTTACATTTCAGTGTTCTTTTCCTTTATGTAAGTAGAGTAGCCTCTGTAGAGTAATATTTCCTATCTTTCATCACATATATAGCTTCTTCTGGAAATCCATAGAAGTTTTCTTGAGCTCCTAGTGATCTTGCGCTAGCTGACCAAGTGACAACCTACAATAAGAACTAGTACTTGTGCATACAACACTGTCGCTTCCAAGTTTGTTATGAACTACCGGGTTGATAAAAGTAAAGTAGGAAGCCTGGGAGTTGCATCATTATTGCTGTAATACTGGTGCTCACCATTTGGCATGCTTGCTTGATGACCTGCATAATCCGTTTGGTTTTGATTGGTCACCTTGGTCTCAGTCGCGATCTCAGAATCTCACTGCAGTGCCATCTACTCATTATTGATCCATTGTTCACTAATCACTTGGAGGGCGCGGTGCTCACAGGCCCTCAGCTCTACAATCACTCCATCCTGCAAGAGGTGGAGTGCTTCATGCAAGAGCACTGCCAGATTCAACCCTACTCCCTTTAGGGCACTGATAGTGCGCCTGTCAGCTTCATTCTCTGTGGTCAGTGCTCCATCAGGCAGCATGATCACACTGGAGGCCTTCACGCGTAGCATCTTGATAGCCTCTAAAGTGCTAATAGCCAGGCTAGTCGACACCGTGCCAGCAACCCTATCTGGATATCCCCCAAGATGATCTACTGCTATTGCCCAAATTGTTGTAGGGCTTCCACGGTGACATCCCTCACTGTGTCACAGATGTCATGTAGATCACCCTCTGTTAGGGTGATAGGGTCCAATGATGTCTTGGTAGCCTTTGATTTCTTCCTAGATGCTCCTTTCTCTAGCTCCCTTGGGCACTTGATGTGGGTGGACTTCTCCTTTGGGTTCGTGTCATGCTTCTCATTTGTATCCTCCTCTGTATCAGATGAAGGTGACCTCGTGCCTTTGTCACAACCTCCCTCTATCCCACCTGTCTGCTTTGTTGTTTGCTGCGTGGCCTCATGCTCCACCTGGGCCTTGTCAGCGACCTCCTTCTTTCTCTTATCAGCCAACTGAGTCATCTTTAGCTTGGCCTCCTCCTTCTTTTTCTACATGACAGACTTGCTTCCTCCGACCACCAAGTCTATTGTAGAGTGCCATTTTGTTGGCCATTTATCAAGTACTGCATCAATAACATCATCCGTTGCTAGATAAGGCAAGTCATACCATTTCTATGCAGGGTCCTTCTGTGCCCTGATGGATACATCATGGAAGTTTGCTTTAAATTCTGCATAGCCCTACAGGTTTGCGTACACTGTAGGTGACAACCACAGTTTACGATTGACAGCCATGCGGATTTTCATCTCCATCAAGATCCAGAAGATCTTGTTGTCCTTGACTCGTTATGCATCCTTGGTTTCCCATAGCGAAGCGTACTTTGCTGCTTCTGGGAGGTATGGCGTGGCCCAAGGGAACTGAATGTCCTCTGGTAGCTCCCACACTACCAACAAAATTGACATCAAGAGCCACGCATAGTGGAACATCTTGCTAAGCTCCTGTGCTTCGCGACAGTTTGCTAGGAACTCATCGCGAAGTTAGTCCAACCAGTTGAACTGGACTCCTTTGGTGCACTAGGCTGCTAGCATGACGATAGGCACTGACACCTCATTAGCACGCCACTTCCTCGTCACCTTCCCTACTAAGATCTGTGTGGCTACCTTCGCAGCAGGGTCGCAGATGCTGGATATAGCATATCCATTCAGCTTCTTCACTAGTTTAAACTTTTCCTTCATAGAATCTGTAAGGGCATGCTCTCCACATTTTCCGTGAAATATCATGGCTAGATTCCCTCCTGTGTAAGGCATTCGTGTTATCAGTGAATCAATCTATTCGTGATGGGTATTGGCTCATCCAGCCACAGACACCCATCATGCACCAAGCACAACAACTGCTTAATGACCAATACTGTCATGGGGGTGCGGTTGTAGTGCAGCACCCAAAGTAGGTTGAGAAAACCAACCTTGTCTACTTCTCTAAGCCACCTCCATGCCTCCAATGTAGTCATTCTAGTATTCGTATCAATGATGCATGATGAGCGCTAGTATTGTAGCAAGGATGTTGTAACTCCTGGGCTACCAACTTTACTTATCAACCTGGGGTTCGTACAAACTTGGAGGTGACAGTGTTGTATGCACAAGTGTTAGGGGAATAAGTACCCTAGGGCTTTGTGTTAGAACCCCAACAGAGTAGAAGAAAAATACAACAAGAAACACTCATACACATCAGGAAAAATGCTTATATAATCAAACTACATAAGGGCGACCGTACCTGGATTTCCTTCGTTCGAGTAGGTCCTGCAGGGTTCAGACTCTCTACAACTCTTGATGTTCTTCAAACCTAAAAATCATTAATTTCAAACATACATAGCAGTATATAAGTAAATCATATTCACGAAATTGAATTTATGCCATATAAACAAATGATTGATCATACATTAAAACATCATTCATTTATGAATTAAAACATAATTTGATGCATAAAACATGGTTAATTTCGGAAACAAGACAACATTTCTTTTATTGCAGTAAGCTATAAATAGCATGGAGAGAATTCATTTGAGTCTTCTTCCTTCAGATCCAAGCAGAACCATCCTCCAGATTCATCCTATAACAACCTTGAACAATCTTCTTCCATAACCAATACCATGATATCTCAAGCAAAAGGGAGAATATCTATAATCAAGGAAACAAGGGTTTCCTAAAGCTTGGGGAAGTGCATGACGCATAGGGATTCATTAGACTCAGTCAGGGATAATTCTCAGTATAATAACTCTATCTTTTCTCCTCCTTAAGGCCTTCCCATATAATTCTATTTATACTTCTCCCAATTAGTTTTTTAGTTGGGAAACAGTTGGGCCATGACCAATAGGAGGTAATCAAGAGGTAAAACCTGTGAAATCCACCCATAATTAAGGAAATTTAATTTTTTAAAGTGTTTTAATACATATACATGGGTTGGGTATTGACTGAACCGTGTGTACACGCTTTTATCTTAGGGTAAGGTAGCACACAAGGAATAAAACACTGTTTTTAATATATTTGGACCAAGTCTAGAAGGAGGGCTTGCCCTAGGCCATAAATCAAGCATCACAAATACCAAGAGTGGTAAATGGTGCTATAACAGATGCCCCCTAATATATGAGGTCAGAAGGGGTATATGATGGCTCAAATGTATTAAGTGTATGGAAAAAATCATGTCGAGACTGAGAAGGACTTCACTAGAATTCAGCTTTCCAAGCCATCAAAATATATCAGAAAGAAACCGATGTTTGAGGCGGGCATACCCATGTTCAGAGAAATTAAAGCATGTCTGTATATCAAGTACAAGAAGATCCAATATGTATACAAGTATAAAGAACTCAAAGTACATAATGGATCATTTGATCATGATCAAAAAAAGTACATGTCTGAATAGCACATATAAGAAGACGATCAATGATGCTAAAGGATGAAGATGATCACTGATGTCAAAAATTGATCCTAATAGTACTAAATGAACATTATGGAATAAAATGATACTACATCGCAACTCGGATGCCAGCATATAAGATGTCACTGTGAAGAATTGCAACATATAAGGTGGATGGTGTCGACTAGCAGCGACATGAGCAATTGATAAGTGAACCAAAAGATGTTGATGCAACTCGAGGTCTTCATCTACCACCGCGGTACATTTCTACACAATGGGAATGAATGATCTGAAGTCGACCACATGAGAAATTGTTTGATTACCGATCATTGATGTACACCGTTAACAAACGCGAGACTACTCACCGATAATGATAATGAGAGTCAAGGTACCCAATAAAATCTAACAAGTGCGAATAAATGAGCTAAAGTCAAACACTTGAAAGAATCTATCAATCAGGAGACAATGATGGTTTCCCATTGTTGCTAGCGAAGGAATCTCCCACTGATGACTGCAAACCCCAAGGTACTGCCAAATGGACTCTAGATCTTTGTCCAAAAGCAAATGAATTATAGTCGATAGGAAAAGATCCGCTAGAAGGAAGGCATTAAGGCATCCTTCATCAATCTAGCGCAAGTGTAACATGTAGGCCAATAATGTGGAAAGAGTCGAACGAAAAGGATGTAGTAACCCAATCGAAGCATATTTTCGGTATACACAAGATGTAGCTAGCACATGATAGAAATCCTCTGAACCAACCAATAATGAAGGCTGACACAGAGGCGAGGAATCCACCAATAGGGTCAAATGGAAACCAAGGTACTGCATGAATCCCAATGTGTGATAATGAAAGATGATGTCGAACTCAAGGGAAACCACTCAGTCAAAGACCCATGATACAAATCGATACTCAGCACAAGGTGACCTATCAGTAATGAAAATAGGGCCAAGGTGGGGTTCTAGGCCCATCCTCAGAGCAATATGTCGTAGTTGATAAGGACAAGATCCGCCAGCATGGGGACTTGACTGGAGGAGCAATACCATATCACGTGAGTTCATGTTGGCAGATATATATTGAGGAAAAAATCGCATAATATATTGGGGGATATATAGGGGATAAAGGGTTTTTATATTCACAGGTATAGAAAATGGAGCTCGGAGCTAATGAAATAATATAAAGGGGTATAAAAAATTTTAATGAAAAAATGGATACCTGGAATATCTAGTGGAAGTATGGATTTTTTAAATTGGGAAGGTGTATTGGGTTCGTATTGGTAGGGGGTTAAATAATGTTATTTTTAGGGGTATTTTCCAATATGTAGTCAAATTAAGGGTATTATTTAATATGCCATGAATGCATGTGATAGGTCAGAGGTTCATTGAGTGAAGATCCCATGCTCGCTAGCAAGAAGTCAATGGAGACCTTCTCAAATCGACATGAGCAAAGGACCAATATAACTGATGTGATGACAAACATGACACTGACAACAAGGGATGGCTGACTGAAAAATAGGTCAATAGACACTGTAGAGAGGCTGACTCAAGTTTACTTCCCTTGAACAAAAGCATGACTCAATGATGACTATATGGTAGCATATGATAACTCTGTATAAGTTTGTCATTTTAGAGGCACAAGCAAACTCTCCATATGATTGGAAAAGGTAACTAGTCGGAGGAGTACTGACTCAATAACAAGGTTAAGTCTCACCTAAGTCAAACTAAATCCCACCCAAATGGAGGAGAGTATTTCTTTTGAGTGCTTTGTTCAAGGGTGACACGACTAACTCTAGTTGCCAACAAAATATGGAAATGTTGTCCCGTTCCTGCTCTTTTTGGAATATATAATTTTTTTAATCTTTTTCTTTAAGTTGGTAAAAGAATAAACGAATGCTATAGTACAGTGGGAAGAATGAGTGTCCGAGAAACATATGATCTAGTTCTTGGGAGGGGAACATTCATATCCTCAATGCAGGGAGGCGAACTTGGTCAAGGACACTCAAAGGGATGTTCTTTCCATAGGTAAAAGGATGCGTCAAGTTGCAGAAGCTAAGAGATTGCATGGTTGATTTTTGCAGAAGACATGGTCAGATAAGTGGTTTAAACACGAGCCCATATGAAGCTGGCTCAAGGCCAAAAGGTGCAAATAGTCAAAATAAAATGTAGCAGTGCAACTCAATACAAAGGAGCCTCTAGGGTATAAGGCCAGGAATTAGCGTGGAAGAAAATAGAATGTGTCTTCAACGCATCAATCATGGCGGCACTAAAGATGAATCCCGAGCCTATTCAATATAGCAGCATGGGAAACCAATGTTAGCGAGGTTATAACTAAGATTCCCATGTAAAGGATGGCTCGACCATCGCATCATGATTTAAAAAATCGGTGAGTGAAGATGGTTTGCTAACTAAGATACGATGGGGTTGACCCTATGGTAATTTATCGCGGAATGGCGGCTAGTATGCAAGATGCAGCGGAAAATAGTTTTCCCTAACCTAAATGCCAGTGAGTGAATGATACCTGCCATGATGGGTTAGCAGTCATGGGACCAAAATAAAATCTCGAAGAAGTCTCCGAAATTTCCTGAAAAAACAACCCACTCTCGACAATCCAAGCCCACAGGTCAAAAAATCCATGAGACAAAAAATCAATTTTTGAAAAAAATATTTTGCAATTTCAAAGTTATATAATTTCATTTTTGTTTGGAGCAAAGAGTTGTGGAGCAAAATGAAGCAATATTTCCTCTAAACAATTGGACTGTTCAAATCACCCCAAGTCACCAGGTAATCCTCAAATCATACTTATAATGTTTTATGATATTTTTTAGAAGTTTTCTCAAGGTTTTGACCATGGGAAACTATGCCAAAAAATTCAACTTTGTGTACACGCGGGTTGGATGTGAACAATCCACGTATACGAGGGCCTTACATGTGACTGTGTGTAAAGAGAACTCGCGTGTACGCGAGTTAAAGTTTGAACATAAAAACTAACGGTTGAAACTGCAGTTTTTGTAGGATGACTATCACTTGGAGGGAAAGAGAGCATACCACTATTCATAATGAGGTAATGAATGACCAAAATGCATTGGATGCTCTGAGAGGTTGTGGCTTACTTAAGTTTTTCAAAATACCGAATATGAAAGCCAATATGCGCTTGTTTGAACTTTTGATCCACTATTGGAGCGCAGAGGGTGATGATTTTATGACAGACTAGATGCCTTTAAGGATTGAGATCAAAGATATCTATTTTATTATCGATCTCTCTCGAAGAGGGGAGGTCGTGCATTCGACTGGCAGGACGAGAAGTAGTCTTTCAGTAGAAGACTATGTCCATATATATTGTCTTGGACATCCAGAGAAGATTGGAAGTCAAATTCCAAACAAACATGTGGAAAGTTTATCCCTAAGGATTTTATTGTTTACCATTGCAAGGGTAAATGGGTCATCTTCCCTGCATCAGGCATCACGAGTATCTATGAGCTTGGCAGTGGATTGCCTTACCATAGTATTTGATTGGTGCACGCCTCTTCTCACTAACATGAAGAGTCAACTGACCTCTATACAGAAGGGTAAAACGAAGAATTTTGGATACAGAAACATCTTGTGTTCGTTCTTCTTCAAGAAGGTACCTGGGTTGCTTCCCAAAGTATCAGCACCCCTCAGTAGCCCTAGAGATCCATGAACGGGTGGATGGGTGGACTTGATTAAGTGCTTTGGGGGTAGAGACGTGCCTAGAATGGTTTTTGATGATGTGTTTTTCACCTGGTGGGATCAACAAATCATCGTAGCCTATGACTACCCATATGCCGGTATGGATTTCCGAGGAGATCCAGACTTAGTGTTACCACCAAAGGTGGCATGGGGAGACATAGGTAACAATTTTTTAAGTTTTGTGATTTTTTAAAGATTTTTTGGATTTTTTAATATGAAATGAACTTAGAAAATATTTTTGATGAGATAGAATACAGACAAAATAACCATGTTCCAGATGTGGATCGAGTGAGACCAAATGGATTTCCAAGGCATAGGCGTTGTGGAAGAGGGGCTGAAGAGGTGGCAGATGAAATAGAGAGAGTCCTATATTATATTCAGAGGAACTTGGTGAGACTAACTCACCAGGTACCTATGATAGACATAGAGGATCTGCCTGAGGAGATGCAACGTCACGTGGTAGGGGTACCGCGGGACTGGGTCCGGATACTTCGGTGTGTAGCGAACACTGTGGTTAACTGTTGGGTCCCTATAATACTAGTGATTACCCCATTACTATTTTATTTGTACCCGTTATTAATATTGTTATTACTGTGCCCCATAGAATCCCTCTATTGTTATTTTTGTGGCTTTATATTATTATTGTTAGGTCGGCTGGGTTATATTGTGCTTAGACTCCTATATATAGAAAGGAGGTTTTGTCATTTGAATCATCCAAGAATTGTTCATTTATGTAATGTAAAGGAGGTTGCCCCCTCGAAGAGGCTGAATTCTAAGGCGTTGATCTATCTTTTCTATCTTTCTTGAGTTGGTTTCATAACATTGGTATCAGAGCTTTGGTTTTAGGTTTTCGCTACTCCAA